>OY856409.1:1336625914-1336845914 GCA_963693085.1 Alisma plantago-aquatica | reverse complement strand
GTCCAGTTTCTACTTTCAAAATAGTACATTGCACAATATGAGTTTAAAATCATATCTTCAATCAAGTTCGTTTGTTGGTTAGAATTATGTAATTTGAATCGTTTGGGTTCAAGGTGGACTCAAGTGAACAAATCACCTAATTGTATTCATGGTATAGAAACTAGATAAAGAGCTTGATTATGTTTAGAGAGGGTTAATGTAGGTATGCATCGGTGGAAGTTATAGATCCAAATTATTTTATAAGTCAACTTTATATCATGCATCTAGGAGGGTGAAAAGCTTTTAGTCATGTAAGTGGGATCCCAAAATTATATAACCAGAACTAGACCAGTGATCTTGATTAAATAACTAAAAATATTAGGGTATTTGCATATGTATGCTTATAATCAAAGAATGGGGGTTGTTATGAGTTGGATTTGATTCCTTGTTCATGAAAGTAGATAGTTATTGTTAAAATGTGCCTAAATTTTCTAATGTTGTATCAAATATTAGAGTTAGCTCACTTCATATTCAAATCCTCATGGATATGGATGGATGATATATATAGGATTATGTGTATTGGATTGCCTTGAGTAAAAATATTTTGTTTATGTCGTGTCATAAGTTTCACAATATTAATGTCATGTATTGTAGGGGGCAGGGAGTAGCTCAGGTGGTGCGACTCGGTAAGTCCCAGAAAAGGGACCCGGGTTCGACCCTCGACGAAAATCCCCGGGGTGCAGTTAAGGCCCCCACGTTATTGAGCGCGTCGCGGTGCCCCCATGTACGCGACTGGTTCCGGGGTTTACCTTGTCTGCGGGGGTCACAAAAGTGGCGCTCATGCGAGAGGGGTTCCTCGACATCAAAAAAATGTCATGTATTGTAGTTATCATCTCTCTCATACATGGTAATTCTTGATTCTTGAGGAATTGCCTCATGGCCATGAATAAAAACTAAGCTATAGTTACTTTATAGTAAGTTTTTCCATTCTAAAACAATGTTTATATAATGCATGATGTGATTTGTGTAGGAAATATATCAACAAAAAAAGGCATTCACATATGTTTCTCTACCTTTTTATACCCGATCTGAAAGAGAAGTAGTTCAAATAAACAAAACACATAACCAATCTCATTAGATAATTTTTTGGTCAAGAACATTATATAACTATAACATTCCCAACTGTTTCACTTATTCTCAATCCCATGTATCCAATGAAAAAAAAACATATGTTAATGAAATCGTATAGAGAATTGCAGTGTACAAGAATATAAATGCATGATCACAACTCATAAACACCAAAAAGTTTCTTAATATTACATGTATTTGATTACATGAATACAAATATTAAAAATTATAAATGACATAATTATTAATTTATACAATAGTTGAATTTAAATTCCATTTAATGGTCATTATTTGTATTAAGCATCTAGGATCCCCATCCACTTAATAAGATGCTCACTCCAAGCATCCTCTGCTATAATGTATAGCCGGAAACATAAAATTCAAGTGTATCAACATGATATGTCATGAGTATGTGAGTTTGAAATATATGTGTATATATGTATATAACGATGATGATGATGATGTAAAATTCAAATGTATCAACATGATATGTCATGAGTATGTGGGTTTGAAATATATGTATATATATAATGACGACGATTATGATGATATAATAAATTTCTTGGAATATATAAAAAAGGTAGTGAATATATGTATCATAAGATTCACATCTTAATTCTAATTTAACAAGAGTAAATAAAACCAGATTGCATGTTGTTTCTTTTTGTGGCATCACTAGATAATTGGCACAAAGTCTCAACATTGTGGATATATAGGGCATTGTTGAACTAGATCAAGGGCATGCTACTTTTCTACATTTTATATATGAGAAGTGTAAGTTTTAGATAAGAAAAATGAATTTATGCTCATGATTATCATTTAAATAGATTTAGTAAGTAGTAGGAAAATTAAACAAAAGTAAAGAATCTAGAGTTAAGCAATTAATACATATCACACACCTAATCAATACAAAACAGGTGTAAATCATACAAGATCTAGGAGTACATGAAAATTTCACAATTCCAAAGATATGTATAGTATGTACTTGGCCTAAATGGACACAAAAAAATGTCAAGAGTTTTAAGTTCCTAGATCTTACTTATGTACCTTGAGTCTCTCTAGACTTGGTCTACACCTACTCAAACAAAGCCTTCATGATTTATAAGATGTGTCATTAACCCTAAATTATTTCTAATAGAGTTTAATATAGTTTTTAGGACACCTTCACCACTCAACACATAATCTAGGGTTTCTATTATTACTAAGCTTTTAAAAGGGTCCCTTGTCATAAGGTATCACTGTAATAGATACCAAGTAACCTTGAACCCCTAGAATAATGGTAGATCTATGTTAGGGTACCATTAGGGTCATATATCCTCATCTTAGCTCATGTTTTTGTCATCATTCATCTTACTAATAATTATCATCAAATATCCCCAACCCGTATTTATTGATCATCGCGTACCATTATCACATAAATTCTAGGGTTTAAAATCCTAACTAAGATCAATAGGAAAATTACATGTTCACATCGAAACGCATCATCTCTTAAGGCATAGAGGAGGACCTACACATGTTTAAGGATCTAATGATGTTGTAACAAGAACCATATTCATTAGCTATTAACCATATATAACATTATTGAATAAGTTGCATTAGCTTATGAGCAATTTAAACGCCCCAAAACTTGCATTAAAAGATTAATTACAATATTTCATACTTTATGTACATATTTTGTGAACCAATCCATGTTTTATTGGTAATTATTTGGTGAGGGGGTTGTTTTCTAGACATTTGATGTATCATACCAAAATTTTCTACCAAAACTACTTTTGATCTACTTTGAATAATTTTCTTTATTTGAAAATATTTACTACTACATTCCTATGAAAAATTTGCAATTTGTTAAATATCTTGAACTTGAGTACCTAAGGTGCAATTATGTTTCACTTTGACTAAATCACCCCACATGAAATTCACAATTAAATAATTGCCCCATTATGATTTTTTTTTCTTTGGAATCACATAAGAAGATATTCTTGATTTCTAGATATTCATGCTTGAATTAAATATGATATGTAAATTACTTAGTCATTATGGAACCATAAATGAGAGAGATAGTATTCGTATGATTTTGAGTAATGCACATTAGGCTTGTGTTTAACATTTGAAGCAAAGTAGATGTATAGATTAAGAGATATAAATTATGAAGAACATAGGAATTCATAAAACAAAAGGGAATTGAAATTCATTGTTAATAGTAAATCAAATAGATGTTGATTGTTTTCCTAGACCCTTAACACACATGGCTCCTTCTCCTCTATGTAGACACTTCCTCGTCATAGTGAAACAACTAGGGTTATCTTCCCCATCACTACCCTTCTGTCTCCAGTTTTGACTCCCTCTACTTTGGATTCACTTCCCCTAAACCATCATCCCATCTATGGAGGTGAGAAACAAGGAAATGCCAAGAGCCATTGATGGTCGACAATCTGGAGAAGTAATGGTTGGTGAGATATTTCCAAGGCATCATGTTGCCCCGATGCAGATTAGAAGAACCAAGAGCTTTGTCTAGACATCATGAGTACAAACCCCTAGTTTGTTTGGCTATAAAGACTCCTATAGTCGTGCATCAACAAAATACTCCTACATCAATGATGAAAACTCCCTCTTCTTCTCCTCCAGACCTTCGGACGCCCTCCCAACCTCCTCTCTTTCTTTATTGAGATCCTCAACACTCGTTTCTTCTATCCTTTGACTGTGAATTGACCTCCACAACTACCTTTTACCCTAACCTCCTCCTTGACCTCCTAGGTTCTTTAGCCAACATCAAGTTTTAACCACCACCGCGACTCCACCATTGCCACCTCTAGCCTCTAGAAATGTCGACCAACACCAACATAGCCACGATAACATTTTGTCAAGATGAAGACCTCAGTGATACCATTGCCAAGCCATTTATGTGCCAGAGGAAAGCTGACCTCAATCCCCTTTCCCATGGTTCCTTCAATTCACGGTTAAATAATAAAATATAGAACTGAGAGAAATCTCTAGTAAATTCATGTTAATCCGGTAGTCCATATAGTGACACCCATACAAGAGTATTTTATAGGGTTTAATGTTGCAAATACACTTCGAGATCCTCCCTTCTGTTAATATTTTTTTTTCCTAATTTTATACATGGACGTTACATATGAATCTAGATAAATAATAAACAATACACAGGGAAGACCTAAAATCTGAATAATGTTTACGGGAACACTCAAGTAATGAATCTATTTGCTCAACTTGAACAATAATTTTGTTATTGAAACATAATGAAAAAGGTAATCCCTAATTTGTACGACCCATAATTTTAGACTATATTCCTTACTAATTAGCCTCGATTTCACTTATCTTATTTTGTATTATGGAAATATCAACACTGTATGATGCCATGAAATAAATTGAAGGAATTGAATTCAATATTTATAACTCTACTATTATTTTGGAACCCATGAGAATATGAAAAGTATACCTAGTTAGTATTTACCCCTTTTTCATAGTAAAATACATTTCATTAGTTGCTATGCATAAGTAAACATATATGTGACACAAACTACTGCATCATATGAGGTGGACACAAAGGGAAATTATGTGAACATAATTTATGAATATGAAGATTTGGGATAATCTAACCTATAACCTTGGACTAGTATTAACACCTAGAATTGAATGAAGATAATGATAATAAACATCCACTTGAGGATTGCTAACAAGTGATTTCGAAAGCCAATCATTGCATAGTAACATACAATATTTCCCTTTGTTAGGATTTGAAACTTCGAAGCTTCTTGATCCCTAGTGTGGAAATATTAGACTTTTGCTTGGAATATAAGGTAATAGATTTCCAATTTATTATTGAGTTATTGCTCCCTCTTTGAGAGTTTCATACAATTTAGCATGGTGGTGATCAAATTATTTTATCCTTTTCTTGCATTTGGATTGTAACATCCATGTTTTCATAAACTTGAATTGTTGTGGATATAAAGATAAGCACTAAAGTTGCTCTATTGAGTTTTGACTCCTTTGGGCTTTGGCACCTCTATTTGGACTTAGTACCTTGGGAATTGACCCTTAGATCTTTGGCCCACTAGAGGTTGGGTAACATCCATCCACCCTAGGCAATGCTTTGTAATTGATAAGTTGTCCCCCAATATATTAGTTAACATAGAAATTAGGCAAAGGTGATGTTCCCTTGTATATTATGAGTACATAAGGCACCTAGACCTAGAAAAATACATGAAATAATATTGGTTAATTTTAATATTTGATCTCCTTAGTCTTAGATACTTGGATGTCTTGAATATGGAAAAATATTGCATAGATGACAAGCTTGTGAGTATTTCCATTTTGATACTTGATTCTTGAATTGACTGTTTATCAACCTAAAAGCCCACCATATAGTCCCTTCCATTTTTTAATTTTGCATTTAAACAATACTTTGTTAAATAGCTCAATAATAGGATATAGTACCATCTTGGCTGACCTACTATTTCTCTTTAGTCCATGAAGTTGATCAATCCCTATGAGATATTGCATGGACATGAAACCTACTCACTTGTACTATTTAGTGCAAATTACCAAGGAAAATCTTGGAGCATGTTGAGGTGCCCTTTGTGTGGATATGTTATCTTTACTTTCATTCATAGCATGTTGATATAGTCCCTTAGTGGACAAAACTCCTTTCCTTTACTTTGTGTTTCTTGCTGATAAGACAAACACTGTGTTTTCATATTGTTGATGTTAGTAAACTTTGGTATCGTATTGTCTTACACATGGTTTTATAACTATATTGTCACACGATGGTACAAATGCTATCAACAACTGGCATCTTTCTTGCTCCAATCTAGAATAGTTCCTTAGAACCCTACATAGATACATAGTCTCTCTCTCTCTTAATCCTATAGTGAACACCCTTTGTTCAACTCTAAGGAGCCTAAGTATAAGAGTTCAAAAGAGAGGATCCTCATCCTACAAGAAGTACAAGACCCCCTCCCATGAGCCCTATGAAAGACCTCCCGCACCCAAGAGTGAGGACCCTGCCACCTAGCTAGCTCAACTTTAGTCCATCCTGGGGACTGCCATGAAGGGCCTCATTGGTAAGAATACTGGCCCCAAGGAATCCACTATTGTTGATTTCATCAAATTGAAACCTTTTAAGAGCAATATATGATGGATAAGGTTGAGAATTGTATTTTAGCCACCCAATACATTTTTAGGGAATGAGATACCCTGAACATTTATGGGTGAAGTATGCAACCTTTTACCTAAAAGGTTTGACTAAAGTATGGTGGAAAAATATGACTTATACCCAAGATGTGGAAACTGCCTCTATGAATTCGAAGGAGTTTTTGATGATATTTTGTCGACAATACATCCAAACAAGTGATAAAAAAATAGATGGAGTTCAACTCACGACAACAAGGCGGCAACTCAGTAGTTGAGTTCCTATGCCACTTCACCTTTCTAGAAAGATATGCAACTGGTGTCACTAAGCAAAGGAAGATACAAGTGTTCATCCACAAGCTCAAAAAACACCTCAGTGGTAACTTGGCCACCCAATTTCCTCTTATTTTTTAATAGTTGGTGGCCAAGGAAAAATTCACAGAGATATATACATCACTAGGATGTGAGGTTAACTACATTTGCACTGTTGAGGAAGAACAAAAACTCTAATCATGGAGGCCACGAACACTACCATAACAACAAGCATCATAGCCACACCAACAGTAACAACTACAAACATAACAAGCCTCCCCAATCTGCCGCTTGCCCTACTCAAATGACTTACCCCTTATGTTGCAACTACGGGAAGAAGCACTCTGGAGATATTTGTTGCTCCAACCCCCTCTGCTACAACTATTTCAAGTGGGGGAGCAGTTAGATGGATTGCCCCAAACCTAGAAGGGTAAAAAAAATTCGATCTTATCCTAACGACCCTCCCAACAACCCAGCCAAATAACAACAACAAAAACAAACCCAAGCTAACCGAGCAACAATTTGGAAGATGGTTTGCTATGACCACTTAGGAAGCAAAAAATAACAAGTATGTCATTGAAGGTACAATTTATGTCATTGGCCAACCTTTGAAGGTCCTTTTCAATAATATACCCACTGATTTGTTTATTTTTGAAGCATTAGTATAAACCTTGCAACTAGAAACAATGTATTTGTTAATACTCCTAGTGGTCGTGTAGATTCCACTTATAGTAGGATCCTTTTGCTAAAAATCTCTATTGGTGGGAAAGATTTCCCTATAAACCTCCTCCTTCTTGACATGGTCGATTTTGACATCATTCTAGGAATAGACTGGATGTCCATTCACCAAGCTCATCTCCTATATGGAAAGAAGCAAGTTGTCTTTACACATATTGATGGCAAACAAATATGAATCATACGACACAGAAGGTATGATAAGATCCTAATCTCAACAATAAAGTTCCAAAAACTAATAGACTCTAGATGTAGAATATTCCAAGACACAACAGTGATAGAAAATAAATCCCTAATCATTAAAAACGTAGACATAGTTAGGGAATACCCTAGTGTATTCCCTGATGAACTCTACGATATTCCTCTTGAGAGAGAGGTAGAGTTCAATATAGACCTTCTACTACGGGCAGCCTCCATCTCAAATGCCCCTTGTTATGGCCCCAAAAGAACTAGTAGAGTTGAAAAGGCAATTGCAAGAGCTCCTCAACCTAGGCTTCATCAAGCCCGCTGTGTCACCATGGGGTGTACATGTTCTGTTTGTCAAGAATAAAGATGGGTCCATGCAAATGTGCATCAAAAATTAAATGCATAGGTTAAAGTCAAGAAGTGATACCCTCTTCTGAGGATTGATGGTCTATTTGATCAGATAAAGTCATCTATAATTTTCTTTGATAATTGATCTTTGTAGCGGATACCACCAGTCAAAATTAAAAAAGCCAACATCCCTAAGACCTCAGACCTAGTACGAATAGTGTGAATACCTTATCATGTCATTTGGGTTGATGAATGCCCTTATTTCTTTCATGGACCTTATGAACAGAGCCTTCAAGACTCAACTTGACTCTTTTGTCATGGTCTTCATTGATGATGTGCTCATCTATTTTAATAAATTTGAAAAACATTGGGAACCTTTGGGGATCACACTAAACACTCTCAAGGGTCATTAAATATATTCTAAATTCTCAAAGTGTGAGTTTTGATTCTCTGAATCAATGTTTTTTGGGCATGTTATCTCTACATGCCATATAGTTTTGGACCCTACAAAGGTCAAGTCTCTTCAGAAGTGACAAGAACTTCGCAATTCCTCTGAGACCCAAAGCTTCTTGGGAATGTCAATCTACTACCAGTGCCATTTTGAACTTCTCAGCTATATCTCCTCCTTTGACAAAGTTGACCCAAAAGGATACTAAGTTTATGGACTCCTTGGTGTGATGCTATTTCTAGAAACTAAAGGAGTGTCTCACCTCTGCCCTAGTCTTGACATTACCTACAAAATGCAAGAGCTGTGAAGTATTTAGTTAGGCCTCATGACATAGTTTAGGTTGTGTCATCATGCAAGAGAAGAAAGTTATATCATACGGATTATGACAACTAGAATCAAACAAAATCAACTACTTTGCCCATGACTTGGAACTCCCAATAATTGTTTATGCTTTGAAAATCTAAAGGCATTATCTCTATGGGGAACAATTCATTATTTTATCTGATCACAAAATCCTCTTGTACCTACTCACACAAAATGACTTAAATCTTTGAAACCATCAATAGGCAGAGGACCTAAAAGACTACAGTTTCACAATCACTTACCATCTGGTAAGGCCAATGTAGGTACATGTGCTTTAAGTAGAAAGAAAGTCACAACATGTGCTACTATAAGACAGATTGAGTGGAAGATTGAATGCACTCACATTAAACCTGAAAGGAACTCTGAATTTCATGTCAAAATGGCTAGCCTCTCATTTACACCTAGATTGATTACCAATATCATAGAAACTCAAAAGACTAGTCCCAGACTAGAATAAGTCACGCAATGAGTGGATAAGCCTCAAATGAATTGCAAGTAGGATTATATGGAGCTATTTGCTTTCGTCATAGACTCTAGGATATGAATGTTGGTAACCTAAGGGAGAAAGTTTTGAACAAAACCCATAGTTCTAAATACACAATACATCCCAGGACCACCAATATGTAGGGGTGAGCATTCGGTTCATTCGGTCGGTTACGGTTAATTCGGTTCGGTTAAACGAATAATTTGTGGTTTGAGATTTTAACCATTAACCTAACCAAATTGAGTCGGTTAATTCGGTTATTGTCCAATCAGTCAATGGTTAATTCAGTCGGTTAATTTAGTTAACCAAATAACACTCGTGTAATAATATTATTTGAAATAGTCATAGAATTTGGGACAATATTGTTATATTATAGTAGTATTGTTGTAAATTTAATTTTTTATGGCTCGTAAAAATTTGATTACTATATATATGGGGAAGTATTTTGAAATAAAAGTACAACTATATATGTATATATGCATGTGTAGGATATTATTTATGAATAAATTCTGACTATTCAGTTAATTCGGTTAACCAAACCAAAAATATCTTTAACCGTCAAATTAACCATTTAACCGATTAACCGAAATAAATTAACCAAATTAACCGAATTAACCAAATTGACCCAATAAATTTAACCATTCGGAATTAACCGTTCGGTTAATCGGTTATTAACCAAATTCTGCTCACCCCTACCAATATGTATACAAACATGCAATGCTCATTCTTATGGAAGAATATGAAAAATAACATAGATGAGTTTTTGGCCAAAAGCTTGAGTTGCCGACAAGTTAAAATTAAGCACCAAAGGCATGGGGGCCTTCTACAAACTCTTGAGATCCCCAAGTGGAAGTGGGATAAGACCATAATGGACTTCTTCATGGGATTTTTTGAAGATGAAGTAAGGCTATGGTGTAGCCTGGATCATCATTGGCTGACTCAAAAGTCTTCTCATTTCTTACCCTTCAAGACTATGATGAACGTATCTGACATAGATTGAGTTATATATTAAAGAGATAGTTTTCTTGCACATGATCAAGATCCATATCTCACATTTGGACTCTGGAAGCAGATCCATGATGAGTTGTGTACACAATTGGCTTTTAGCACTGCTTATCATCCTCAGGCTGACGGTCAGTCTGAGCATATGATACAAATCTTAGAAGACTTACTTCATTTATGTGAGATGGATTGGAGTGGATCTTGGGATAAGTACCTACCTCTTCCTGAATTTTCATACAACAATATTTATTAGGCCAACAATGGGATGCCGCCATACAAAGCTTTATATGTTATACCTTGCATATCACCCTTACAATGTGATGACATGGTTGAAATGCCTTGTTGAAATTAGAAGAACTACAATTCTATGTTGAAAAAGTAGATCTAGTTAAGTAAAGGATCAACAAGAACTAAATTCTATGTTGAAAAAGTAGATCTAGTTAAGTAAAGGATGAAGATGACACCAAATAGACAAAATAATGTATGCTGACCAACGCAGAATGGACAAAAGTTTCCATGTGGGAGATTTTGTTTTTCTAAAGGTAAAACCCTTGAAGTCAATTACCAGGTCAAAGATCAAGGGCAAGTTGAGCCCTAGGTATGTAGGACCTTTTGAAATCCTTTAGCAAGTTGGGGAATGTGCATATAGGTTATCCTTGACTCCTTCCTATGAAAAGGTGTATAGTATATTTCATGTTTTTATTATAAAGAAGTACATCAAAGACCCCTCTCATGTCTTAACCACTAAATTAATATTAGTTGAAAATCCTTGATACTAGAGTCAAGTAGGAAAATAATAAGGAGATCCAGTTAGTGAATGTGCTTTGGAAGAACCATGGCCTCGGGGAAGCAACCTAGGAATTGCAACCTGAAATGATGAAGACTTACCAACAATTGTTCACCTAGTAATGGATTTCAGGATAAAACCCCTTTTAGGGGAGGTGAGTTGTAACATTCTGAGCTTTGCTACCAAATCTAATTTGTAGCTACATTGCATAATTCCCTTGATTTGAAATATTTATTCTAAATTCCTATGAATATTCTGAAACTTGTTAAATATCTTGAACTTGATTATCTAAATGCTATTACATCTCAGTTTGGTCAAACCACTCCATTTTGAACTGATAATTAAATAATTGAACCCCATTACAGATTTTTGGCTTTGGAATTACAAGAAAAATATTCTTAATTTCTATATATTCATACTTGAATTAATTATGAGATGTTAACTTACCTAGTCAATTTAAAATAATATATGAGAGAGTTAGTAATTTTAAGATATTAGAATAATGCACATTAGGCTTGTAATATGAAATTTCAAGGGGAAAAATGTATATATTAGGAAATATAAAATTGTGAATACAATAGAAATTCATAGCACAAAAGGAATTAAAACCCAATGTTAATAATTAGTTAGACGGTCATTGTCTTCCTCAGACCTCACACGCATGGCTCCTTATCCTTTATCTAGTCTTTTTCTAGCTCTATAGAAATGTTGATGGTTATCTTCCCCCTCACAACCCCTCAGTCTTCAATTTCATCTCCCTCTACTTTGCATTCACTTCCCTTGAACCACTGACCATCTACTGGGAATGAGAAATAAGGAAATGCCAAGAGCCATTGATGGTCGTGATTTGGAGAAGTAACAGTCGGCGAGCCATTGTCAAGGCATCACTCCGCCTTAAGGAAAATTAGAAGCGTCAAGAGCTCCACACACACTTCATGAGCAGGGACCCTAATTTGTTTGGGTATAAATACTCCTCTATCTATGTCATCAAAAAAACACCATCTTCTCCTCCTCGAGACCTTCGACAACCCTCTTAACCTCCTCTCTTTCTCTGTTGAGAACCCTAGCACTCTTCTCTTCTATCCTTTGGATTTGAATTATCCTCCATGACTATCTCCTACCTTGACCTCCTCCCCAACCTACTAGAATCTTGCACTAGCATCAAGTCTCAACCACCACCATGGTGTTGTCATCGCCACCTTCATCCTCTGGCCACATCCACCAACACCAGCATAGCCATGGTAATCTTTAGTCATGGCCAAGACCTTAGAGTACCACTGCCAAGGCATCTGTTTTCCATAGGTACATAGACCGCGACCCCCTATCCCTTAGTTCCTTCAATTTAAGGTTGATCACTAAAATATAGAACATAGAGAAATCAATGACAAATCCATGTTAATACAATAGTCCATATTGTGACATTCATATAAGAGTATTTGATGTGTTTTTAATGCTACAAATACACTATGTGATCCTCCCTTTTTCTAACAAGAGATTTACATTTTTTTTCTTTGTAGACATTACATATGAACCTAGATAAATAATAACAATACACATGGAAGACCTAAAATTTGAATAAAATTTAGGAAAACAATCAAGTGATGAAATCTATTTACTCAACCTTATTTAAATAATTTCCTCATTAAAGAATGTGAAAAAGGCAATCCCTAATTTCACAGTCATAACTTTAGACTATATTCCTTACTAATTAGCCTTGTTTTAGTACTCTTATTTTGTATTATGGATGTACCAAACCAATAATGATGCCAAGAAATAAATTGGACTCTATATTTCAAACCACAATATTATCTTGCAACCCATGAGAATATGAAAAATATGACCTAGTTAGTATTTACCCCTTTTCATAGTACAAAATGTATCATTAGATATTATGCATTAATCATATGTGACATATACTCATGTATCATATGAGGTGGACACAAAGGGACGTTATGTGAGTACATGACTTATAAATACAAAGGCTTGGGATAGTCTAACTTATCACCATGGAATGATATTAACATCTAGACTATGAATAACAACAAAAAGAATAAAATTACACCTGAGGAGACCTAATGAGTGATTTCCAAAGCCGATTATTGCAAAATAACTTGGAATATTTTCCATTGTTAGGATTTGAAACTTTGAAGCTTCTTGAACCTAGTGTGGAAATTGGACTTTCTTAGAAACCAAGGTACCAGATCTTCAACTTATTATTGAGTTATTATTGTTCCCTCTTTTAGAGTTGCATACAATTTATCATGGTGGTGAACCAAATTGTTTTATCCTTTCCTTGCATTTTGAAATTCACTATCCAAATTTTGATAAATTTGAAATATTTTGGATATTCAAATAAGTGTGGAAGTTGATATCCTAAAGTTTTGGCTCCTTTGGGCTTTGGCCCATTTTTTGGACTTTGATACCTTGTGCTTTGGCCCTTAGATCTTTGGCTCACTATAGGTTGGGCAATGTCCCACCACCGTGTGTAGTGGTTTGTAATGGATCACTTGTCCCCCAATATACTGGTTGACATAGAAATTAGGCAAAAGTGTTGTTCTCTCATAGACTGCAAGGACATTAAGTTAGCTAGATCTAAAAAAGGTATGATACACCAATTCTTAATTTTAATGTTTGATCTCCTTAATCTTGGATACTTGGATATTTTAAATATGGAAAAGTATTGTATAGTTGATAATTTTGTGAGAATTTCCATTTTTATACTTGATACTCGAATTCTAAATCTTATAAACCTAAAATTCCACCATATAGTCCCTTCTAAAACTTATTGTATCTAAATCTTAGTTTGTTATAGAGCTCAATTATAGGATATAGTACCATTGCTGACCTATTGTTTCTCTTTGGTTCATAACGTTGATGAATCCCAATGGAAGATTGCATGAAAAGTAGGACCTACTCACCTAGACTCTTCTAGTGTCAATTACTAAGGAAAATATTGGACCATTTCATGCCCCTTGTGTCTCCATGTTATCTTTACTTTCTATCATAGCATGTTGATGTAGTCCCTTTAGTGAACAAAAGTAGTTCTCCTTTCTTTTGTGTTTCTTACTGAGAAGACAAACACTATGTTCTAATATTGTTGATGTTAGTAAAGTTTGGTATCATATTATGTTACATATGGTTTGGAAATATGTTGTCACATTGAATAATATATATCATATGTTTTTGAAAAATACATCATTTCGGAATAAACACTATCCATCAGATTCACACAGTGATTCCCAAGGGATGGCCATGTTTCCACTGTAACATATTTCATGTGAGTCATGTGGCACGAGAGGGATGGGATAGATAGAACTTTGATACCCACCTATGTTTGTTGGTGTACTATGCTCCACATATGGTTGGCCCTATCACAGCTGACACAATCAATGTTGATCAATCCAACTAGTGGTCATGCCATCTCTCTTAACCATCTATTCCTTTACTAATCTTCTTCTCTACAACATTGATGTAGGGCACTTTTGTATCAAGGAGCCCTAGGGAGAGCACACACCTTAGTTTCTCCTTAATGAATAGTTAAGGGATAGTCATGATGTTCTTAGTGAAGCTCACCATGAGTTTGTACAAACTTGGAAAGAGAGGTGTCACCATTACTATGACGGTGAAGCTTCAGACCCCATGATGGTGGTTGTCCAGAGAGAAGGAGAAATGAGTTACTTGACACCTTTTCTTTCGAAAGAGGGTTTGGAGATCCCTATATAGTGTTATGGAACCTACAATGATCCTCATTTTGAGGCGAAGAGATCTAGTTCCACATACCCAACCTATCTCACCTAGTCGGTTCGGTAGTAATTTTCCAAGTAGGGGGAGCCCAATATGGCTAAAAAAACCCTTCCTATGTCCTTTTTGGGGTATGGGGATGGGTTCTATCCCCTAATGGACTCTTGTCATTGTTGGTATGTATGCCCATAGAGAAATTCATATGATGATTGTAATGGGATACTTTGTAAATGATTTGAATAATAATAAAGGCAATTTCCAATCTATATGTTTAAACTATTTCTGAGATGATGGTGTAACATGATAGATGTCTAAAGATTGTCTTACTCAATGACATATGCTTTTAGGTTCATGACCTAAACGATGAGATCATATGGATGTTAAGAGTATACATTCTTGTTTAGTCCCTAGTCGGTTGTTGTTGTGGAAATAGCCATAGACATCAATAACACTGAAGACTAGATTGTGTGTTGGTTGATGACAGAATCTCATTAGTCATGATATAGTGATATCAAACCAAGCACATAGGTACTTGTTAGAGAATAAGGTATCGGACAGACCCACCGTGAGAGTGACACATGGAACCATGACTTGGTAGTCACAGTCAGCTCTCACAGTGATGGTGGTGAGTGTGATTCTTAGACCTGAAATCACTGCACTCAACACATGTCGTTGGGTACACTTTGACATCATCAAACGCAATCCTGAAACATGGGTTGTTATAAAGGTGATGATTGGGTGGCTTTGACACATGGGGCTTTTGAGGGATGAGTGATAGATATGGGATTTGTCCCTCCTAAGGGAGTTTGATATCCTTGGCCACTTGATGAGTAGGATTGAGAAAGGCATGCGCATGTACATGTGAATCAATATGTGATATTGATGTCATACACATCTCACTCGGTCTACTCTGAGATCAAGGAAATGAATGAACATTGACAGGATGACTGTTCCATGCCTCGAGTTCATTCTGGATATCAGTGACAAAGGAATTATACATTCACTGTAACACCATTCACGGATTGTAGGATGAAAGTTGTTCTCCAACTTTCTACTTTCACTTGGGTAGCAATGATGTGTGACTAGGCACCGCTCTTTGCTTGTGAAGTCATAAGTGTTATGGACTTTCACTGCCAACGTGAAATGGACCTGCAGGGTCACACACATAGGATTTAACCTGGAAGAGGAGTTTTGCCCACAAGCAATGTTTAGATTGATTACTAAAGGAGTTTAGTAGTTCAATTAAACACTCAATTAATCGATAGCTCAATATCATAATGTTCAAGGTGTTGGACGCATTGATTGGAGTATCAGATTGATTGAAATCGCATTTGACTGATTCTGCACAATCTGCATTCCCAACCGATCGGCTCATGTGATGAACCGGTCGGCTGAGGTTGCTGAACCGGTCGGCTCAATTGTTGAACTGATCGGCTCATGCACAGAGTGAAACGACCGGTTCAAGTGTTGAACCGATCGGTTCAACTGGTGCAATCGAGCAACTTGGGAAAGTAGGATTGGTGAGAATTTTCCTTTCGTTTCAAATTGCCCAATTCGATTGGGAATAATATTGGTATTCGATACCAATTGGGAAAGAAACAAGGAAAGTCAATCGGGAACCAACCTGGAACCCCAACCGACCGGTTCATGAGTAAACCGATCGGTTCAAGGGTCCCAAACGATCGGTTCAGTGGTGAACCGATCGGTTCAGGTCCCCAACCGACCGGTTCACTTGTGAACCGATCGGTTCAGGTTGCGAGATGGTTACTTTTTGTGGAAAATCCCGAACCCTTCTACTCCTGCTTTAGTCCCGTATTGTCGGGCACAGAGAACCCTGTCCCATGACCCGCCTATATATATAGGGGTATTGGGGGCTTCTCAGAGTACAACTCAGTGCAAGTTGATTGCTCTGCAAAGTTGTCATTCTCTCTGGTTTTGGTAACCGAGAGAGAGCCCGAGCAAGTGCTTCCCGCTAAGGGAGGTGCAGCAAGGGAAGGACAATTGCAGTTGCAATTGACAGCAGGAGAGTGTGTTGGCGACTAGTACGTCAACAGGAGGGTGCGACTCCTTCCACTTCCTTGTGGGACAAGGAGAGTGGAGTTCCGGGTGGTCCGTGTAGACTACTTCAGAGGCGGGAGGTCACTGCCGCTCAGGAGGACAACTGTCATCCGACGGTCCGGTAGGAGAAGGAGTCTTCAGTCCCGGTGCGACCAGGAGCTGCACAGACACCGTCCAAGACCGGAGGTGAAGACTGTGCAAGGCGCGTGGTACTGTCGCCGAGCAAGCTTCGGGACAAGGTATGATTCACAAACCATCTTTCCTATTATATAGATGTTGACGCGATTCCTTTTGTTCGAGGTTTGGGAGAAATTTTTTTTTGTTTCCGCTGCTTCTCTGCCTCCTCTAAAACCCAACAGTGGTATCAGAGCCACGTCAACCTCTCTATATTTTAGGATTATCGATGTGATCGATTTTGGTTTGTCGCCTTTATTTATTGCATGCGATGCGAATAATATCGGCTTTATACATGTCCAATCCACAAATCCCTAATATACATATATGATATGTAATATTAATGCACTCGATACGCGTCGCCCTTAAACGAGTTTTGTGGTGGATGTGTAGCATGATTATGGCCTATAAACCCCTATATCTGTGTATGGTTGTTTGTGTGGTTGCTTGCATCTCGGTCTGCGCACTGATTCCCTTTCTCATATTCCTGATGTAACTCGAAATAATTCGAGAATTCTTTTCCTACCTTTGCTCCCCCCAAATGTAACTCGGGGTTTCACAATTCAATTGTAAATATGATAGATTTTATTTCTGTTATGTCAAAGAACGGCGGACAACCTAAAGATGATCGGTTCAAGGAGTGAACCGATCGGTTGGTGATCCAGACGGCCGGTTCGAGGAACGAGATGAGCGGGTGGCGACCTGAGGAGATGCACGATGACCGGTGAACCGATCGGCTGGAGGTGCCAGTCGATCGGCTGGTGGCACCCAGACAACCTACCTGATGGCGAGCCGATCAGTCATGGAGATGAGCTGATCAAACCCAGAAAGGCAGGCACAGATTTCATCTTGAACAAGTTGCATGTGATGTAGACCTAGATGACCGTGATTCCTCTTGGCTCGAGGAATCACAAATAGGATGGCCATAATCATTGCTTTTTATCATTTATGCATGTTTTCTGTGGGATATAGCATGTATATGATACGTACTATATATTGTGGTGATTGGATATGTATATGTATATAAAACCAAATCCCTCATTAAAATATTAAGTCTTATATGCCTTCCATTAGCGACACACATGGCAAACTTGATCGACCAAGCGTAGGTTACGCCAAAGCGTGGTGCGCCGTCTATCTTGTGGAAGTGTGAAGGGTCGACATGTAGGTTCTGCCAAAGCAGGGTGCATGTTTACCGTGTCGGCTTTTGGGTTTGACTTAACTGGTGATTCTTAGAGCGTCTAAGCCCAGAGGCACGGAATGTTCATGGCAAGGTGTTGTGCATGTTCATTCATCAAGAGTTGCATATGATGCAATTGGCAAGAGTTGCCTACCCGGAAGATCTGAGTTGTGGGTGACAGCCAAAGCTGGTCCATGGCTCAGAGGATTTCTGGATCTTGACCCACTAGAAGATTGTACGCTACAATCTTCCGAATTGATGGTGAGGGCTATCAATTTGAGTCAAAATAGTGGGAGCGGTAATTAATTAAAGGCCTAATTAACTATCGTCAAATTTTATTCAAATCAAATCAAAAGGTTTTGACAAATGCAAATTTTCTCTTGTAGAATGGCAAAAGAATCATCTTTTAAAATGGGAAAATTAATTGAGAATAAATTCCATAACTGGTTGAGGACTGTGAGAAGTGTTTTGCACAATCCAGATATACCAGGAGCCTTAGAATCCACTCTATGTACGCTTAATGCGTTGGTGAAGAAGAAAGTAGGTAAGGGAGAGAAGTGTTCTCTCACCAAACCAATTTCTTCTACATGGAGAGGATGGAAGGAACAATGGAAGAAGAAGTCGGAGATAGAGATCTCTACTTCTGGTGTATACGTAATAGAGATTAACTTTACTACTTCTTCGTCATGGGTACTTGATACCGGATGCGGATCTCACATTTGTTCAAATGTGAAGGATCTTAAGAGAAGTAGGCCTTTAGGGAAAGGCGAGGTTGAACTACGTGTTGCTAATGGGGCAAGAGTTTCCGCCAGTGCCATAGGAACCTATGAGTTAACTCTACCTAGTGGGCTAATAATAGAGTTGAAGAACTGCTATTATGTACCTGCCATAAATAGGAATATCATTTCCGTCTCTTGTTTGGACAAAGATGGATTTGAATTTCTTATTAAGAATGGAAAGTGTTCCATTTCTAAAGATGGGATCTTTTATGGCAGTGCCCCTATGTCTTATGGTCTATACTTGATAGACTTGGAGAAAAGTGTATACAACATAAACACCAAAAGGAAAAAACTCAATGACTCAAACAAAACATATTTCTAGCATTGTCGTCTAGGGCACATAAATGAGAAGCGCATTTCTAGACTCCATAAAGATGGTTACCTAGACTCTTTTGATTATGAATCAATAGAGACATGTGAATATTGTTTGTTGGGAAAGATGACCAAGACTCCCTTTTCAGGTAAAGGTGAGAGAGCTAGTGATCTATTAGGACTCATACATACTGATGTATGTGGGCCTTTTAGAACTAATGCCAGAAATGGGTGTCAGTACTTCATTACATTCACTGATGATTTCAGTAGGTATGGCTATGTGTACCTGATGAAACATAAGTCAGAAACCCTTGAAAAATTCAAGGATTTCATGAATGAAGTACATAACCAGCTTGGTAAGAGTATTAAGGCACTTCGTTCCAATCGAGGTGGAGAATACTTAAGCCAGGAGTTTGAGGACCTTCTGCGAGCCCGTGGTATTGTATCACAATGGACTCCGCCTGGAACACCACAACATAATGGTGTGTCTGAAAGAAGGAATCGCACATTGTTAGATATGGTGCGATCTATGATGAGTTTTGCTGATCTTCCAATTTCTTTCTGGGGTCATGCTCTTGAAACCGCCGCGTTTACACTTAACCGTGTACCATCTAAATCGGTTCAAAAGACACCATATGAGATATGGACTGGGAAGCGTCCCAATTTGTCTTTTATGAAGGTTTGGGGTTGTGAGGCTTACGTCAAGAAAATGTTTCCTGATAAGCTTGGACCCAAATCTGATAAATGTTATTTTGTTGGATATCCCAAGGAGACCAAGGGATATTATTTATACCACCCAACTGACAACAAAGTGTTTGTTGCCAGGGATGTTGTGTTCCTAGAGAAGGAATTTATTTCCAAAGGAAACAGTGGGAGGAATATAGAGCTTGAAGAGGTTCAAGCCCAACAAGAAAACAATGAACCGGTAGATGTACCAGAGGAAAATGTAGATTCACAATGTGTTGTGGAATCTCAGTCTCCTCAGGTAACACAAGGACCTCGTAGATCTAGTAGGACTCGCCTTGAACCTGAGAGGTTTGGATACCTTGTAACTCAGGAAGGTGGAGAGTTGATCATAGATGATGATCCAACTACCTACGTAGAGGCTATGGAGGGACCAGATTCTGAGAAATGGCTTGAAGCCATGAGATCCGAGATGGAATCCATGTACTCCAACAAAGTATGGACTTTGGTGGAACCACCCGAAGGGGTAAAACCCATAGGGTGCAGGTGGGTCTTCAAGAAAAAGACCTACATGGATGGCAATGTGCAAACTTATAAAGGAAGATTGGTTGCGAAGGGTTTTCGACAAATTCAAGGTGTTGACTATGACGAAACCTTTTCTCCAGTTGCCATGATTAAGTCCATCAGGATCATGCTTGCTATTGCAGCTTATTATGACTATGAGATTTGGCAGATGGATGTTAAAACCGCATTCCTTAATGGGAATATACATGAGGATGTGTACATGACACAACCTGAAGGTTTTGTAGATCCAAAGAATGTCAATAAAGTCTGTAAGTTGCAAAGGTCAATCTATGGATTGAAGCAAGCATCTCGGAGTTGGAATCTTCGATTTGATGAAGAAGTCAAAGTGTTTGGCTTTATTCAAAATGAAGATGAACCTTGTGTGTACAAGAAGGTTAGTGGGAGCTCGACCACATTCCTCATATTGTATGTGGATGACATACTTTTGATGGGGAATGATGTCTTAGCCTTAGAGAAGGTAAAGACTTGGCTTGGGAAAACTTTCTCAATGAAGGACTTAGGAGAAGCATCCTATATTCTAGGAATTAAGATCTATAGAGATAGATCTAGAAGGCTTCTCGGACTAAGTCAGAGCACGTACATTGACAAGGTGCTGAAGCGCTTCAGCATGGAGAACTCAAAGAGAGGCAACGTCCCTATGCTACATGGAGTTACCGTCTCTAGAGCTCAATGTCCCCAATCTTGTGAAGAGAGGGAGCGTATGAATGGGATCCCATATGCATCAGCCATCAGATCCATCATGTACGCTATGTTGTGCACACGCCCAGATGTCTCATATGCTCTAAGCATGACGAGCAGGTACCAGTCAGATCTCAGGGATGCTCACTGGACAGCCGTGAAGAACATCCTCAAGTACTTGCGAAGGACTAAGGATCAGTTTCTTGTGTATGGCGGCGAGGAAGAGCTGGTTGTAAAGGGTTACACCGATGCAAGCTTCCAAACCGATAAAGATGATTACAGATCGCAGTCAGGATTTGTGTTTTGCCTTAATAATGGAGCTGTGAGCTGGAAGAATTCCAAGCAAGAAACAGTTGCCGATTCTACTACAGAGGCTGAGTATATTGTTGCTTCACATGCAGCAAAGGAGGCTATGTGGATCAGGAAGTTCATCTCTGAACTTGGTGTAGTTCCCAGTAGCTGTGATGCAATTGAGCTTTATTGTGACAATAATGGAGCTATTGCACAAGCTAAGGAGCCCAGATCACATCAGCGGTCCAAGCACATACAACGGCGCTTCCATCTCATATGAGAGATCGTACAGCGAGGAGATGTGAAGATTTGCAAAGTACCAACTGAAGACAACATAGCTGATCCACTGACTAAGGCCCTTTCTCAGCAGAAGCATGATGGTCATGCTAGGTCACAAGGACTGCGTTTCCTTGGTGACTGGCTCTAAGTGCAAGTGGGAGTCTGTTGGTATGTATGCCCATAGAGCAAGTAATATGATGATTGTAATGGGATACTTTGTAAATGATTTGAATAATAATAAAGGCAATTTCCAATCTATATGTTTAAATTATTTCTGAGATGATGGTGTAACATGATAGATGTCTAAAGATTGTCTTACTCAATGACATATGCTTTTAGGTTCATGACCTAAACGATGAGATCATATGGATGTTAAGAGTATACATTCTTGTTTAGTCCCTAGTCGGTTTTTATTGTGGAAATAGCCATAGACATCAACAACATTGAAGACTAGATTGTGTGTTGGTTGATGACAGAATCTCATTAGTCATGATATAGTGATATCAAACCAAGCACATAGGTACTTGTTAGAGAACAAGGTATCGGACAGACCCACCGTGAGAGTGACACATGGAACCATGACTTGGTAGTCACAGTCATCTCTCACAGTGATGGTGGTGAGTGTGATTCTTAGACCTGAAATCACTGCACTCAACACATGTCGTTGGGTACACTTTGACATCATCAAACGCAATCCTGAAACATGGGTTGTTATAAAGGTGATGATTGGGTGGCTTTGACACATGGGGCTTTTGAGGGATGAGTGATAGATATGGGATTTGTCCCTCCTAAGGGAGTTTGATATCCTTGGCCACTTGATGAGTAGGATTGAGAAAGGCATGCGCATGCACGTGTGAATCAATATGTGATATTGATGTCATACACATCTCACTCGGTCTACTCTGAGATCAAGGAAATGAATGAACATTGACAGGATGACTGTTCTATGCCTCGAGTTCATTCTGGATATCAGTGACAAAGGAATTATACATTCACTGTAACACCATTCACAGATTGTAGGATGAAAGTTGTTCTCCAACTTTCTACTTTCACTTGGGTAGCAATGATGTGTGACTAGGCACCGCTCTTTGCTTGTGAAGTCATAAGTGTTATGGACTTTCACTGCCAACGTGAAATGGACCTGCAGGGTCACACACATAGGATTTAACCTGGAAGAGGAGTTTTGTCCACAAGCAATGTTTAGATTGATTACTAAAGGAGTTTAGTAGTTCAATTAAACACTCAATTAATCGATAGCTCAATATCATAATGTTCAAGGTGTTGGACGCATTGATTGGAGTATCAGATTGATTGAAATCGCATTTGACTGATTCTGCACAATCTGCATTCCCAACCGATCGGCTCATGTGATGAACCGGTCGGCTGAGGTTGCTGAACCGGTCGGCTCAATTGTTGAACCGATCGGCTCATGCACAGAGTGAAACGACCGGTTCAAGTGTTGAACCGATCGGTTCAACTGGTGCAATCGAGCAACTTGGGAAAGTAGGATTGGTGAGAATTTTCCTTTCATTTCAAATTGCCCAATTCGATTGGGAATAATATTGGTATTCGATACCAATTGGGAAAGAAACAAGGAAAGTCAATCGGGAACCAACCTGGAACCCCAACCGACCGGTTCATGAGTGAACCGATCGGTTCAAGGGTCCCAAACGATCGGTTCAGTGGTGAACCGATCGGTTCAGGTCCCCAACCGACCGGTTCACTTGTGAACCGATCGGTTCAGGTTGCGAGATGGTTGCTTTTTGTGGAAAATCCCGAACCCTTCTACTCCTGCTTTAGTCTCGTATTGCCGGGCACAGAGAACCCTGTCCCATGACCCGCCTATATATATAGGGGTATTGGGGGCTTCTCAGAGTACAACTCAGTGCAAGTTGATTGCTCTGCAAAGTTGTCATTCTCTCTAGTTTTGGTAACCGAGAGAGAGCCCGAGCAAGTGCTTCCCGCTAAGTGAGGTGCAGCAAGGGAAGGACAACTGCAGTTGCAATTGACAGCAGGAGAGTTTGTTGGCGACTAGTACGTCAACAGGAGGGTGCGACTCCTTCCACTTCCTTGTGGGACAAGGAGAGTGGAGTTCTGGGTGGTCCGTGTGGACTACTTCAGAGGCGGGAGGTCACTGCCGCTCAGGAGGACAACTGTCATCCGACAGTCCGGTAGGAGAAGGAGTCTTCAGTCCTGGTGCGACCAGGAGCTGCACAGACACCGTCCAAGACCGGAGGTGAAGACCATGCAAGGCGTGTGGTACTGTCGCCGAGCAAGCCTCGGGACAAGGTATGATTCACAAACCGTCTTTCCTATTATATAGATGTTGACGCGATTCCTTTTGTTTGGGGTTTGGGAGAAATTTTTTTTGTTTCCGCTGCTTCTCTGCCTCCTCTAAAACCAACAGTCATGACCCTTTTTTCCTCCCATCTATAATGGCTCATCACTCCAAATGGAGGTGAATAATTGTGAAGTGGTAAGAGGGGGATATCTCTACACATATCACAGGAAAATCCCTAACGAGGGGCCATTGAGTATCTAAGCTCGAGATCAAGCTATATTGGCTATTGACTAGGAGAGAGTTGGTAGGTAATAAGAGATAGAGAATGTGGAGAGGAGACCAGATATGTTTCCACTTTTCTTCTACAAGACACATGTGGAGGACACAATCCCCCTAACTCGCATGTATAAAAGGATCACCACTAGGCCATGAGACTATTAAGTTTACCCCACCAACTATTAAGGATAAAGGATGAAACTATCTAGAATTATCCAAAAAGTAAACTAAAATTCAAGCTAATATTTATCCAAAAATAAACACACATTTCCTACCATTTGGGGATTTCTTGGTTCACAAGCAAGCTACCTTTTTACCATTTTTGTGTCAAAAGTTTAATGTATGAACCTTTTAACATTTCTCTAAATCTCTTTTTAGTAATAACTCCATGTGATTAAATGACTCATCAAACATGTCCATAATTTATGAAATTTTTATCTTAGGTTTAAGTTGGGTTCAATTTCACTTACACAAAGTTTGGACTCAAGATCATGTTCCAATGAAACTATTTTTTTGGTCAAGTAAGTTTGAGTCTTAATTAATAAGAAACTTTAGGTACATACAAAGATATTCACTCAAAATCTAAATAGAAAAGACCCAAGTTCATACTCCACACACGAAGCATAGAATAACATGTAACCCAGACCGTTAGCATGTCAGCTAACAGAATAAACAAAAGAAAACTCCTGAACTCAAAATATCAAAGAAGAAAGGGATAATAGTAAGGAACTAGACCATTGGCATACATGATAATAAGGATAGAAGAAACAAAAACCAAATCAAATACCATTTGTAATTTAATAAATACATATCAATAGCAGAGCAATAAAAGTCCTCATAACTCTTTATCAGAGCAAATGTTGTCCAAAATTGTAAACAAGAACATCATGATGAACACAACTTCATCTTTACTATGTAAAATAGAAAACAATATAATAAACTAGGATCTCAAGTGAAATATCAATAACAAGCAAAATCTATTATAAATGACACATGTAACATCAATTTTCTTTTTAGATCACACATGGCGACATCAACACACTTATATTTCCTCAAGTTCTTTTTCTTCTTATTTGAATTAGGACTATCAACCTTGACCTTGTACAAATCCCAAGGATTGGTACATAATCTTGCAATTCTACAAAAGCTACATCTCCTTCCTAGGAACTCCTTATTTGGAAATTGAAGGAGAAACCACCACTCTACCATATCTTCTTACGGCCAAATGATCAACATCTGGACACACATTAGCTTGAAGAAAATATTTAACTTCCAACTCTCAGTCTAAGTTGGGATTATTTCATCAAACTCCAATGAATAATAGAATATGATCATAACTTGTTATGGGTACATAATCATCCTAGTCTTAGTTGCATTTTAAGATTAGTTATGCATTTAAATTTCACATTTTTTCCCAGAATTAGCTTCATATATGGGATTAAGAGAGAAAGATTCCCCCCTCCCATGACTGTAACATAGGCTGAATGCCCAGGAGGGTGGTAAATCAAGGTGGAAATTGGGATTCAAACCCGGGTCCCTTTGTTAGGAGACATCGTGCTTGACCACTTGAGCCACTCCATGTCAGCAAAATAAGATTCATACATGGGATTAAGAGAGAAATATTTCTCTGCCCTCTCCCACGCCCATGGCAGAGACCGAACGTCTGGGAGGGTTTTATAAATCAAGGTAGAAACTGGGATTCAAACTCGTATCCCTTTGTTAGGAGATACTGTGCTTGACCACTTGAGCCACTACTTTTCGACAGAATTAACTTCATATATGGGATTAAGAGAGAAAGATTTCCCCCCCTCCCACGCCCGTGGCGGAGGCCGAACACCCAGAGGGTGTAAATCAAGGCGACAACTGGGACTCAAACCTGGGTCCCTTTGTTAGGGGACACCATTCTTGACCACTTGAGCCACTCCTTGTCGGAAAAATTAGCTTCATATATGTTTCTTTACATGGCAGTTTGGAGCTCAATCTCTACATACTAGCATAGTAAGATGGTCATGGCTCCACACCAATTGATGCCCATCATCATCCAAACCATCAACTTGATCAATTTTGATCTAAGGATTCTAGAACTCACATCAAACAAAGGGCCATCCAATGGGCCATGTCGATCGACAATTCACATTGAGTGATGGACCTCATAAACCCACACAACTCCAATGCCACACATCGAAACCCCCACACATATAGTTGACCAGTGCAACTTGTCACCCTACACCAACCTACATTCCAATGCAACCATGCAAGCGCGTCGACTGATGTGATTTTCTAACCTGATGCCATGCCACACCCAAAGGGAGATCTTGCATGTCGCGATGACTATTTGTCTTCTCTCCACCACCAATGCGTTTGCATGTGGTTGGGGTTTGAAGCCCTAAACCCTGGAGTGAGCCTATAAATTTTGACCCCCAACCTTCAAGCAAGACATAATTTCTTTAAGTAGAAGCATTGTGGCACTTCAAACTATATAACCATCTCATCCATGGCATCGACCTTTGCTCCAAGATCCACCAAACCTTCCTAACCTTGACTTGAAGAGAGGCAGGTTTGTAAAGGCTCTGACCTATATCCACTTTTCTACCATCATCCATTGACCACTTGTCATGCCCTATGAAGTTCATACAAAGGTCAACATGAAGACCTTGACAAACATGCAGAGTGTGTCATGCTTCCTTGTCAATTACCCTCATCTTCAAGCACGAAGATACATAGTTTCACAACATGGATATCCCTTGTTCCTTTAATATGACGATGATCCTCTACCTTTCTTCATGATGAGTGAGTAGTTCCATCACTAGGTTGTGGGGAATAGCTTTACTACCTGTTTTTGTTATTTTGTGCCACATCTTTGATTTTATGACCTTTGATATGTTTTAAATCAAACATTTATACTTCTCATTCATTTTGATTGATTGTTATGCATGTTCATTAGATCTTGGATGTAGAGAACTTAGAACTCACGATCTAGGATATCTTTTATTTCTTGTTAAAAGTTTTGTTGAGAACCTTAG
This sequence comes from Alisma plantago-aquatica, assembly GCA_963693085.1. NCBI lineage: Eukaryota > Viridiplantae > Streptophyta > Magnoliopsida > Alismatales > Alismataceae > Alisma > Alisma plantago-aquatica. The sequence goes on along the minus strand of OY856409.1, from coordinate 1,336,818,653 downwards.
AAATGTGCTTCTCGAGGTGATAGGTATGGGATATCTAGGTCACACTATGGCGATCCTAGAGTGATATACATTTGGGACAAATCCCCTATCCATCGATGATATTTATCCAACCTCAATGGTAGTATGACATGCTTGCTTATGATGAAGTGAGTCAGAAAACGTACATAGTGGGGTGAAATCCATCGACCCAAGTATTTTCATCCATTTATAATTAAATTTTATTTCAACCTCTTTGATCTATTTTTTCACTCAAAGAACAAGTCTACATTTTGTTTTATTGATACTAGTTCCAAACTAATTACGTTTATTAGTTAATTCTTAAAAATGTTGTCCTTTGGGTTTGATCATAACTATATTATGATAAGATCTACCCCCTTATGGGTGTTCTTTAGTACCAATAGTTAAGGTAAAAACTAGGATTTCTACAAAGTTGAGGTACAAAAAAGTTGCATCAAATTTTGGCACCATTGCAAGAGACAACACAATTTTTGATTTGCTTAACCTGACTAAGACTAGTTTGTATTTCTATTTTACAATTGAAAATCTTACAAATGTTCTTGAATCCAACACTCTTCCAACCATTGACATGCGGTTAACTATTTTTCTCAGGTAACATCTCTAGCGTATATGACATTCTTTAAGCACTGATGACACAGTAAACTTTGACCCCAAGACTGAAAGAATCTATTGTTGGTTACTTATCAACAATAGAGTCAATACAGAAGAAGAGGAAATTAAATGTAGAGTACCAACAACACTTAGCACATAGAGATATATAATCATGGCATAAGTAAGAGAATCCAAGAAGGGAGAGATGTGAGCAATGGAAGAGTATGAAAGATAAAAGGAGTTGTGAGAATTTCATGTTCCTAAGGATGTAAACATTCTCCACCCATACATCTATCTAGCCATTACAACACCAATGTTTGAACACAGGAGGGGTGAAAATGATGAATTTGATATTGATAGAGTCAGCAAAGACATACACAAACATCTACAAATCCATTGATGCATATTAAGTAAGCTAGTAGGTAGGTGTTCCAAATGAAGCCATCAATATATGACTTCCTATTACCTTACAAATAAAGTTGGGTTGTGGTATAACACCATGTAGGTCAAAAGAAAGAAATTTCTAGACAATTTCTTTCCACCCTCTCTCACTAATCAGCTTAGAGGGAAGATAAATCAGTTCTTATATCTCCCGTGTGACTCCTTGTTTGAAGGTTAGGAAAGATACAAGGAGTTTATGTTCAATTGCCCTTACCAAAATATTTTCGATGCACAAATTATAAAAAAAACTCTTACATGGGAGTGGATTATGGTATTTATAAGTTCTTGGATGCCACTTTAGGAGGAAATCTCACGATCTAGAGTTATAACAATGCATTGAACACTGCGATATTGGAAGTGAAAAGTAGGATAATTAGGGGAAATTTAAACAGAGAGGAATTATCAAGGTTGCAGTGGTGTACAAAAAATGATAACTAAAGGTGAAAATTGAATAATTAAAGAAAATTGCTATAAAATAGGACAATATTGACTTTGTCCTCAATAGTAGCCACAACCGTCGAGTCAGTACAATGGCTGGTAACCAATCTAGTAGTTTTCTTCCTCTCCATTCTAAACCTAGAGTTTTCCTAGGACAAGCACATTTCTAAGTTTGGGGTTGAGGGCGGGTGGTACATTTCTACTCCACCCACTCTCTCTTCATTTTGTTGCTTTCATTTTAGGATTAGCTTGTGCATTTTGCTTTCTCTAGTTATTTTTCAAGTTTTTCTTGATTAGTATTACATGTAATCGGCCATTACCTAGTCGTCCTAGGTTCAATTTCATGTTATCCTTTTTTTAGGCATCAATCATCAATGTAATCATATGGATGAAATGAATCCTTTTGCAGTGATGAATCATGAAGTGCCAATGCTAGAACCCATTATGTACCAATGATCTCGATTAGCATCATTCCTTAAAAAGATTGTAAGTCATACATGATTGAGAGGCATCAATATAACATGTCTCTTAATGATTATCATAACTACTTGTATAAATGTCATTACATTGCAAGTCATATGATTAGTTGAATTATTTGTTAAGTTGTTACATTGCTCGAATTTCAAAATATGAGATGTGCAAGTTCATCCCTCTTATAAAGTTTCATCTTATTACTCCATTATTTGACAATAAAAATAAAAAAGCCAAAAGATGTGCCAAAATCCAAGTCTGGGGCGGCGCACCCTTCCCCCACTCCACTTCTTCCATACCCCTCTATGTAATAGGGGCATGCCACAAAATAAAAAATGCCAATGTGCACATAAAAGAAAAGATAATGCAATCAATGTAATTGTAGAAAAAATAAAAATAAATCTCGAGTTGAACGTAGGAGACATTCACAATTCTTCCTTTCCTACCACACCCACTCAGTCTCTTCCCAAGGTCAACAAATAATCTCAAGAAATCCATCCACAATTGCACATTGCCCTTTTGCAAATCTCATCAAAATATGCAGAACTTTGTGAAACATTAATAATAAGACTTGGTAGGTTTTGATATAGAAGAAAGTTGTGAATGTGAAGTCAAGACATGGAATTTGAAGTTGCATTTTTTGATTCGAGGACATCGAGGTTTCTTGGTCATATTCAATTGTAGGGAATCACATGATGTATGAAGAAAAGGAACGATAGACTAATAGTATTATTTAGTAGGTTTCTTTGATTCTGTGTTACTCATGGACGAGCAACATTCAAGTTGGGGTACTTTGATGAATGCATATTCATCACATTTTTAGACTAGTTTTGCTCATTTCAAATTGATAATTTCTGTTATTTTACTTAGTTTTGTTGTTTCTCTTTTGTCCTCAAATTGTTAGAATTTTGATTATATTTATCTCACACACACTAGAAAAACACCACTAAACTTCACATCATGACAATGGCCCTCCCTGAATCCATATCCCAATTTTAGAAGGAATTGGAAGGTAAAAAGGAGAGGAATCAATGCTTTAAGTCAGACCAATCACGTGACTGGATTCCCCAGTCAGTCACTTGTCTTGACCAGCCACAAGTCCCACCCAAGCACCATCGAATCAGAAAACTCACTTCACCAATCGACTGATTGAATTCTTGCCCTCCAATTCAGAGACCAGCTACACCCATGATGACATTCAACCGGTCGACTCACCTTCCTAGTCACCTGATTGGAATTCAACCCTTCTAAAATTCATATCCAACAAAAGACTTGACGAATCACCAGTCAGCCAATTGGTTCTCGTAGTCATCCAATTGCAATTCACTTCCAATTGCTTCCTAATCTAATCAATATCAACATTTTTGAAGGTCATCAAGTTAGCTGACCCACCTCATAAGCTGGCCAACTCACCTATATCATGGTGCCCACGACAAGAAACCAGTGACCAACCCGCTTTAGCACTCAAATGATTAGAATTATATCAATCACCCCTCAAAGTTAGTAACATCAAATGATTGGGCACCCACTAGGTTGCCCAACCCAACACTCCAGTCAATTGATGGGAAGACTAGTAGACACACCACCTAAGGGTCAATCATTTGACAAGTCCTGCTAGTCGGGCGATGTGCATGACATACTATGCAATGAAAGACATTTTTCGGATAAAAAAATAGATTTAATGAGTTTGGGGCCATCCATATAAAAGAAGAAGGTGACCTAACATTAGAAAGATCATCCACACTCAGTTCCACTCCTGTTGTTGGTGTAAGAGTTGGATAAAAAGAGAAAGAATGACATCTTCTCCTTGGATTTTGTCAAACATGTTGCTACTGAAGCAGAGAACTATAGAAGAGACATCTAGATAGTCACTTCCTCACTCTCAATGACATAATTTCTTCTCTCCTCTCTTGTATTTTTTCTTTATCTATGAATATGAGTAAGTAGACTCCATTTCTGGGGTATGGGAAGTATCCCCATCACTTTGTAGCTTGTCCTAATTGTTATCAACATATTTTTTAGATAATTAACTCGTTCTTCATTCATTTATTTGCTTTCTTGTTGAATTGACCAGTCGATTAGCATGATTGATATTATCCTAAGCGTATAGGCCACAAAATTTAGGATTGTATCCTCAAATGAGTGTGTAGGATTCCAGTTGTGTTAATAGAAGGAATTCTACAAGATGCTTGGGTCTGATCCATGGGTAACAAGACCTTGAGCCCATGGGAGATTATATCCTTGTGCAACTTGTGTTATGAAAGGAGACGAGTTCACTTGGTCCTAGTCTAATTATCTATGATTATTAAGTTGTAACCGTTAGGATAACTATGTAGGTAACGACAGTGAAATCCATATGTACCACTATCCTTTGGGCATTGTTTTCTATCCACTTGTCAATCATTTCCTTGTATTGCAACTTTAATTCAACCTCAATTAATAATCATCCTCAAGTATTGGTTTAAAACATTTCTCAATGACTGGTTTGCAAGTCATTTCCTAAATAAGTTGTCTCTTTGTTTCAATTCTTTTGCTATACTGTGATTGATTCTTCCTCTTTGGGTGAGTGATTTTGCATTGTGAACAAGGATTAAAACATGAAACAGTTCACTTTAGGGAACTTGTTCATTCACTAAACCTCTCATCATTATCTTAGGAGCTCATCATTAATTTGGTCAACCAAGCATGTCACTTTATATTATCATGTAACATGGATCCAATACCACACTAATAAAATGTAAAAATGGTACAAGAAAAGAGAGGGGGGACTATACATAACAATCAAGAAAAAAACAAAAGGAGAAACTTAATACAAAATATATCCCTCTTACAGATAAAATCACAAAGCTGTGAAAAGGAGCTTCATAACAGATACACAAGGAAATAAGGATCAAGACAATCATCTCCATCAACAAAGATACACAAGAAGACAAAAGAAAGATCCTAGAGAAAAACCAATGTTGCATATAAACGAGATATGCCGAGGTCAAGTTCACATCTATATCAATAGGAGGATCATGGAATCTCAAGGTAAGCATAAAAGTCTAGCTTTAGGATGAACAACTCCTAAATTATGTAAATTTTCATAAAACCACAAAAGGGAATTTGAGATTAGATTATAGAAGGAACTAATGATCATACGAGCAATTCCATCAACAGAGATACACACCAAGAAAATAAAAAAATTAGAGAAGAAAAAAACTATATTGGAATGAGCTAACAATAGAGAGAGCAGAAAGGGAACTTCACATCAGATTATCATAAAGAACTAAGGATTAGATTATGTGAATTCTCATAAAACCATGAAATGAAACTTTGATCCAATTATAGAAAGAACTAAGGATCCAACGATCAACTTCATCAATAGAGATACACAACTAGAAGAGAAACAAGTCACATAATAAAAAAAAAGTATAGGGATGAGAAAAAAAATAAAGACATCATAACAACTCAAGATAAGAATCAATAGAAAATCTTACAACTAAACTGTTTAATCCTTGATAAGAAATTACAAATCCACGAGGATGATCTTCCATGCCATCAGAATAGAGAAGTCAAAGTATCATCAAAATGTGACAGGGAACAACAGTAGCAATTCTATATAGAGCCTTATTATTGAACTTACATAGATCTACAAGAACATGAGGGATATCTAAGTTATTCACATTATTAGCAAAAATTTCTCAAATATCCCTAGGAAAAGGGCAAGTGAATAAAAGGCGTCGTCTATCTTCATTGAAGTTTTTATATAAGAAGCACACAGTGACCAATATAAATCCTTTGATTGTAGTTTATTGATACTAGGAACTATGTTCGACCCAATCTTCCAAGTAGTAATCCTAATATTTTCAAGACCACTAACCCTCCAACGAAGTGTATCCTAATTTATAGGGGTTTCTTTACTTCTTATAGAATCCCATGTGTCTCTTAGTTTGATACCCAATTATGATTCAAAAGGATCGTATATTCCCCTTATATAGGTGGTTTAAGGGTGTTTTTAATAGAATGAAGAGGGGCCCATTTTGTAGTCCTTTACTTCCCATTCTCTATTAGAGATAATCTTTTCAAGATTGACCATTTTCGCTTCGACCAGTAGGAAATAGAGCTTAGGGTCAACCATATCCCCAAAACAAGAGTGAATAAGAAGACAAAGATCCCTCCAAATGAAGGTATTATTGCTATCACCAATTTGTAAAGTGATAAACACAGAACAATATTATCGATGCTAACAAGTTTATTCCACAAAGGTAGGTGCTCATTTTGCATACTCTTATCACATTTAGTTTAAGTTTCTAATTTTTGCCTTCCATTTAGAGTAAGCAAAGCTTTATCTAGATGGATTAATATATATTATCCTCTCACGTGCACGAATTCCACCTAGTTATAAAAAATCCACCCTTTATTTAAATAACAAGCTCATCACGATTAATTTTGGGAACAAACCAACAACTAGAAATTATCCTTTGTGGCCTAGTAACCCTAACGTCATTTCCCTTTAAAACAATATGGCATTTTTTTTGAGGAATAGAGAGTGGTCAAACACATCATCCTTTACATTGAATGGTAAAACTTTTCATGGAATTATCACTTCATCCCTTAACATGTCAGCATGACTTGGAGAACAACTCAGTGCACTGGGTTGTAAAACAAGTTGCATGCTGATATGAACCCTCCCTACCTCCCATCCTTCAAGAAAAAAGATATTTAGTGTTACAAACCTTAGGTTGGACGTGGAACACCCTCTTCCTCCATCCACTCTTATATTCCCCTCTCCATGCAATAGGTGTGCACCACTAAAAGTAACGAAAATATGCCAATAGGCACAACAAGCTAAGCTTGTGCAACATTCAAGGCAAAAAATACAATCTCATGTCAAAATTAGGATAGAAAATGATATTCTTTCTCTAATGCTTCTCTCTCTTTTCCACCTGGGGACATGGTGCATGTATCAAGTTGATATCTTTTCAACACATCTTAGTGTCGAATCCATGCATACTTGTGATTTTTCAGCCATTTTTGAACTCTCCACAAACTCTTAAATGTGCTTGATATTAAGGATAATGGTGAGGAATTGTTTTTAAGAAGCAAAGTCAGAAATGAAGACATGGATATATGTGTTACATGATCTCTAAAAGTTTGGAGCTTGGCCATATCTAGAGGTAGGGAAATCAATATGATGTGAAGGTGAGATAATCATATGGGTTGAAAGTATTAGTTTGGTGATTTTTTTAGAATTTTTGCTACTTGAGAATGAAGATTTGTTTGGGGTGATTTCATGAATGGACGTTCATCCTAGTCTTAGTTGCATTGTTAGCTTAGTTATGCATTGATTTCACAATTTACCTTAGAATTATCTTTATATATGTCTTTTAAACTTTGTGTTGATTTCCTAGATTCTGAATTAATTTCTTGAATTTCCATGTCAAGATTGAGCTTAACCTTGAAAAACTAGCATACAATGGTAGTACTATTGACCAATCAGTAGGCATGAGTCAAGAGGAGGCTACCTATCACAGGGTGTGTTGCAAAGCCCTGATCAGAAACAAATTATGATCAAGACAAAGAGATAAATTGACTATAACACTCCACATTCAATGATGTCCAACATATGCCAAATCATCACTTTGATCAATGCTAGTCGAAGCATTCCACAACTTACATCAATGATGGACTACATTCACTGATGGGCTACATCAATCAATGGGTCACATCAATAGATTACAATCAACTAACATAAGCTTCCACTCTTCATCGACCTCCATCCTAACATGACAACATAAGTGCATCAATTGACATGATTCTCCACCCTAATAACATGCCAAGCCTGATGGGAGCAGATGCTCAACATAATGATTGCTCATTTTCTCCCACTACCAATGATTTTACATGGGGTGGTTGGGGTTGAAACCCTAAAATCCAACACATGCCTATAAATGTCAAGCCCATTATCTAAGAGAAGCATCTATTTTTCATGCAGAGGAACTACCACACTCCAGACTCGAGCACCTCCCAATCCACCACATTGATCACCGAACCAAGATCCAATGAAACTTTCCTAGCCTTGAAATAGATAAAGGCTAGGTTTTTGAAGGCTTTGAAGTGCCTCCTCTTCATTAATTCCATCCATCCACCACATTTTCCTTAAAATATTTTACTAAAGGAAAACAAGGAAGCTACGACTAACATAGAATCCTCATAAACATCTACCATCTACATTGTTACTGAATTGACCGTTCTTCTCTCCAAGCACAAAGACATACATCTACACACTATGATTCCCCCTTCCTTTATTGTGGTCTACATTCTTCCCTTATTTATCTTGACCTTGCCATGATGAGCCAGTAGTTCCCTCACAGGGGTATGGGGAGTAGTTGCGCTCCCTATTTTTGTCTTTCTGTTGCATCTATGCTTATTTGAACCTCATTATGCTTTCAATCAAAAGTTTTAATCTTGCAATCTTGTTTGGCCAATAGTCTTCATGTTTCTTAGATCTTGATAAACCTCCTCGCGTAGTGAGAGATATGGTGAAGAATGCAAGCAAAGTGGGAGCTCAAGCATTTTGAGAAGAACGAGTAGATGGAATGAGATCGGGCTCGAGGGAATCTATTTCTCAAGAATGTGAGAGGGGATGGGGTTCATTTTTAGATGGTTTTAGTTGACTAGTCAGATCACTTTGAACCCAAGATATAGGATATTTTTTTGTTTTTTGTTGAAGCCTTGATGCAAATTTTGGATTGGTGTTTCTAAGGTGATGTGTATGTGATCTATTGGTAACATGGAGACATACTAGAGTGATATCATTCTAGAACATTCCCATTCCTAAGGGACTGGATACACCCATACTCAAATTTTTAGTATGTTCATGCTTGTTGTTAATGCAGTACAAATGAAAATTTAGATATGCATCGTGAAACCCATTCACCTTAGTGTTTCTTTCCCTTTATAATGATATCTTATTATCCCAATATTATTTTCATCTTAAACAATGAATCAACCTTTTTGTAATAAATACTAGTGCCAATTTGGTTAATTTGATTAGTTCATTCTTAAAAACATCGTCCTTTGGGTTTGATACAATCTATAATGTGATAAGATTTGTCCTCTTATAAGTGACATGTCATACCATTAGTTAAGGTAAAAACTAGGGTTGCTGCCCCAATTGAGTTTGAGGTCCAAAAAAGTCATGTCATCACTTCATCCACATGTATAACATATCACAATTGAACCACATATTCGGCTAGATTTGTTCCATCCTCTATAAAGTCACAATATACATAAGAGGGGACCTATCAATGACCTCTACTCTGACAAACATGGAGGTATGTCCTATAACATGTGTAAAATTTAGAGAAAGCATGTGGATCTATATGGTACTTATAATACATCCCATTCCATATAGAAGATGATTCATGTTTCCATGTAAAGTATATATTCATGTAGAGATTAGAAGAGTAGATTAAATGATAATCATGTCATGACTCATCATGATGTGATTCCTTCTTATTGATACATCATCATGTTTCAAGTGAATTTGACTTGTGATACACTATTATTATCTTTCCATAAGGACCTCAAACTCTTGATTATAAAGTATTTCAATATTTGATCATATCAAAGTTTCTTAATGCTTTTATCAAAGTTATACTTCATTGCAATCTCTTTGAACACTTCAAGAGATTCATGCTTGCATTTCACCAAATACAAACATTGTATCAACTGAGATTATAGTGAAGATAATGAAGTACAAGCAACTATCTCTAGCATTTATTCTATAAGATCTTCATACATTAATATGCATAAGTTCTAATAGAGTGCTTATCCTATGACTACATCTAGTGAAGGATATTTTGTCATATTGCTCAAAATTAAGACTTGCATGTCTCTTATTGGTTAAATAACTAGAAGAGTATAGATAAACATCAATATGGATTCTAGATATGCATTTCTTATATATGTGCCCCAGATAATAATGCTAAAGATTGTTTGAGTTATCAATTGTAATCATTTTGATATTTACATAATTAATATTCATCTTTAGATCCTTTTGTATTAAGATCAATAGATTTTTAGGGCATTGCCATATAAGATCGCATCTTTTAAATAGAAGCATTAACATCTCTTTATTGATTATCATCCTTGTAATACAAGATGCATGAAGTAAAATGTTTATATTTATTGGCAAAATGAAATACTAGTTCAACTAACTCTATTACATGTCCATTGGGATAAGATAAATTTAAATGTAGACTAAAGCTGCAACAACTCTTGCTCTGCATAGTCCATCTTTGTCCTTTCATAAAGGCTTTACTTCTTGTCTGACGCATATCACATATGGCAGATCTCTATCTGGTATCACATACCAAGATGAAGAAGTAATCAAATTTATCTTATAACGTTTGTACCTAAAGTAGAGGCCTCTACCCTTACTTCTTATTCTTTAGTTCCTCTAGAAAGAGGGCAATTACTTTTCCAATGTCTAGACTAGTGACAAGGGTGACAATCACCTCTTTTCTTTATTCCTCCCTTTTCCTTGAGATCTGAAGACTTGGAATTCTAGCTGCTTTAAAACTCTTCTTATCTTTGCGTTTACCTTTAGACTTTCCCTTTGTCTTGTTGATCATCATCACATACTTGTATTTGTCTTTCTTCATTTGTTTCTCAACTATTCTCAACATGTATAGTAACTTTGTCAATGACTTGTCAAAGTCATTCATGTTGTAGTTCATGACAAATTGACTGTATGATTCTGACAGAGACTATAGAATCACATCAGTGGCCAACTCTTGACCCAAGGGGAATCCCAGTCTATCAAGGTTCTCCACATACCCAATGAGCTTGAGTGCACCAAGACCTACTGGATCTCCTTCTGCCATGTTACATTTGAACAACACCTTAGAGACATCATATCTCTCTTATCTTGCCTGATCTTGGAACATGTTGTTAATATGTGTAACCATCTCAATAACATCCATGTTCTCATGCTGTCTTTGCAACTCATAGTTCATGGAACGTAGCATCAGACACTTGACATCAATGACATCTTCAATATGCTTCTTGTAAGCATCCTTGTTAGTCTTAGGTGCAATGGGAAGTGGTTCATATGGCTCTGGTGTCTCAAGGACATAGATATTGTGCTCTTGTGTGAGAACGATTCTTAGCCACCTGAACCGGTCCTAGAAATTATTCCCATTTAACTAGAATTTTCAATTTTTCAAAAACTCAATTTTGATTGATTTGATTTGATTAAAAAATTGACGATGTTTAGTAGGTCTTTAATAAACTATCACTCTCACTATTTTATTCAAATTGATAGCCCTCACATATCAATATGGAAGATTGCAGCATACAATCTTCTAGTGATTTAAGATCCAAAATAATTCAACTATTACCTGACCAATGCTAGTTTCCATAGTCAATCATTAAGGTAGACAATGTTTGTCAATTGCATCTTATGCAATTCTTAGATACATGATATGCACAGCTCTTTGACATAGTCATCTGTATGCCTTTGATGCTTAATCTCATTAAGGTCACTCAGTTAAGCTTGACCCAAAATCCGACACAATAATAACGCATCCGGCTTGGCAGACCAACATTATTACCATCACGCTTCCACGAGATAGATAGCGCACCACCCTTGGGGTGCCCACACTTAGTCGATCAAGCTTTTCATGTGTGCCACTCATGGAAATCATATAAGACTTAATATTTTATTTGAGGGAATTAATATATATAAATACATATAATTTATCCAATAACCACATATATATAGTACACATCATATACATGCTATATCCCACAACATAAACATACAATATAAAACAAAAATGATGGTTATGGATATTCTAATGTAATTCCTTGGAGCCACAAGGAATGACCCCAACCCAGTGTCTACATCTCATGAAGAAACCTATTGTTGATGAAGATATATGCTTGCCAATCCGATTTGATTGGTTCAAACCTTAAACCGGTCATCTCGCCTCTTGGTTGGTTGGTGGCTTGAAACAATCGGTTGGCCTCCTATCCAACCAGTGTTTGGACACCTCTAGATGGTCAGTTGGAACTACCAACCGGTTGGTTCATTCCTCCTGCAATCTGCCCTCCTCGATCCTCCAACCAGTCAGCTCGTCACATGAAATGGTCGGATCACCTGACGCTGATCGTCATCTTTGTAGTTGCAAGAAAAGAAACTATCCTATTGCTATTAAACTTACTACATTGTAATGAGAAACCTTGAATTTCATTTGAGGGTAGCAAAGGTAGGAAAGAATAATACTTTTACACTGTGAAGAAGAAGGTAGAGGCTCAATATGCAAACTAAGATAAAAGAGGATATAAACACACAACCACCATGCACAAATAATTAGGATTATTGGACATAACCACACTACACATCCACCATCAAAACTTTCTTTTAGGGTGACACATGTAAATTGCATATATATATATATACATATATATATAATTTTGGGATTATATGTGGCCTTTGATTGGATTTGAACATTGAGCATTTTAAGTATTCACATTATATGTAATAAATAAATGGTGGAAACAAAAAATATGATCATATCGATTATCCCAAAACATAGTAAATTGATGTGGCTCTGATGCCACTGTAGATAAATATGGGCACATAGTAGGTAACAGAAACAAAAATTTATCTATCCATATTTGCCAGAACAAAAAGATTGCGTCAACAAATATGTAATGGTAATGATGGTTTAATGAGTTGATACTTGGTGTTGGAGCAAGTCCAACGATTATAACTCATTGTAGTAGTCAACGATTATAACTGGTATGTATCTCTTGGTATCCACCATAGACAGTAAACTGAGACGACATATGCGGCAACTCCTCTATGGACTACAGGCTGACGTTGCACTCCTTGCGATGGGAAAAGGCCACCTCGCCTCTAGATAAGTCTACACAGACCACCTAGAACTCTTGTCATTCTACTAGAATAGATAGTAAGGAGTTGTCCCTTCTGTTGAAGTGCTAGTCACCAACTTGTTCTCCCACAATTGTTCTCCCCTGCTATCCCTCCCTTTATTGGGTAGGACTTTCTCGGGCTCTCTATTGGTTACCACAACCAGAGAGGACAACAATTTTCAGAGGCAGTTGAGTTGTGTCTGAAAATCCCCCAATACCCCTCTATTTATAGGGGGGTTAGGATTAGGGTTCCCAGTCTGTGCAGGAGTGGAAGGGACCGGAATTTCCATGAATTAATTGTCCTACAATAGGTGAACCGGTCGGATAACACATTGAGCCGACCAGTTCACTCAGTGAGCCAATCGTTTCACATGTTTCCCAATTGCAATTTGAATTGAGAATTCATTTCCAATTAATGTCCAACATTAATTCCTTATACCAATCAAATTAAAAAAGTGAAATGATCAACTATTCTCATGATTCGGGAAAATCACCAAAAGCTTTGGTTGACATGACCGAGCAGATTAGTTCACCAGGTGAACAACCCTAAGCCGATCAGTTGGTGTCCTAACTCATGAAGAATTTAGTCAATTCAATTTCCAATCAACCTAACACCCTAACCGCTCATTCCAACACTTGAACTTGATGGTTTTGAGTCCATTCAGTTAATTAATTATTGAATTGAATACCTAAACATGTTTAGTAATCAACATAAACATCATTCATGGATAAACTCCTCTTCTAGGTGAATCCTATATGTGTGACCCTATAGGTCCCATATCACATTGGCAGTGAATGTCCATAATTGGTTTATGACATCATAAGCAAAGAGTGGTGCCTAGTCACACATCGGTGCTACCCAAGTGAATGGAAAGTTTGAGAATAACTTCAACCTACAATCTGTGTAATTTGTTGCAATGATTGTATAATTCCTTTATCTCTAATATACAAAATGAATTCGAGGCATGGAATCGTCATCCTCTCAATGTTCAATTCATGTTTCTTGAATTATAGCAGATTGTCTGAGATATATGTGACCTCAATATCATATTTGATTCACATGTGTTTGCGCATGTTTTTTTCAATCTCACTTATCAAGTGGACTGGATATCATACTCCAATAGGAGGGACAAATCTCATCTACATCACTCACAATCAATCCCCATGTGTCACAACTACCTAATCATCACTTTTATGGTAATCCTTATTCAGGGTTACGTTGGATGATGTCAAAGTATACCGAACGACATGTGATGAGTGTAGTGACTTCAGATTAAGCATCACAATCACCACCTTCACTATGAGAGATGACTATGACCACCATGTATGGTTTAAATGTGTCACTCTCAAGGTGGGTCTGTCAGATACACTGTTCTCTAACATGTATCTATGTGTTTGGTTTGATATACCATATCATGACTGATGAGATTCTAGTATCAACCAACACACATTTCCATCTTTAGTAGTACTATTGTCTATCCGCCTTCCACAGTAACAACCGACTAGGGACATAATAAGAATCTACATACTCTTAACATCTGTATTATCTGATTGTTCAAGTCACATACTTGAAGATAGTTGGACTCGGGAACCCTAGGGCGATCGCGCGGGTGATCTTTCCACTGGCGGCCACCGCCGTTTCCTCGCGCCCTCCGGTTAGGCACCCCGCCTACTGGAGTCCACCCTCAAGACCCTGAGAAGGCTTGGAGATTGATCGTTTGATCGTAGCATGGCTCCTTATGGCCGGTTTTCATCGAGCCGTCGCCAGAATAGTAGTTTCTGAAAGGAGGCGCCTCTTCACCGCAGGATCAATCCCGCCGGATTCGATTGTCCCGGACATCCAACAACTCTGGGAACATAACAATCAACCCCCCAGTAGTGATAGAAGTGAGAGGAGTGATCTCGACGGCGGTAACATGTCGACCGCGTACAGGCAGCGGCCTGACGTCCACCAGCAGATTACGAGAAAGAAGAACCCTTTCAATATTCCCTTGGATACGTGCTACAGATGCTTGAGAAAGGGGTACTGGCAATATCAATGCCCTAACATGAAAATCTGCTACAAGTGCAAGAAGCCTGGACATCTCGCGAAGAGATGCAGAAGTAGCGATGTGCGGCTGAGCGCCCCTGACATCAACTCCAGAGTTATCTTTCCCCCGTTGTCGAGTGGAACGCCGGCGAGAGGAGGCCCTAGTCATATCCCAAAAAGGGTGATGGTTAACCTCAACCCTGACTGCCCCATTAGAGAAGATTATAGGAGATCCCTTAAGTTCGCCGTCGGAGTCTCATGGACATCCAATATTGCATGGGCTGAGGTATCTTCTTTCCTTCGCATGAAATGGCCAGAAGCTATCGAAATATTTAGATATGAAGATAAGAGAGCTGTGGTGTTTTTCCAATCATCGGTGGAAGCCTGGTAGAAAATTCACATGAAATCACTGCAATTGGGAAATACAGTCTTCTCCTTACACTCCCTACGGGAAGGAGGCATGCTTCATAAGAAAGAAGCGGTGTGGTTCTGGCTCAAGAACGTACCGCTGTTCTGCAGAAATTTTGAATCTGTAAGGGAGATAGTCAATGCTTTCGGTGACCTCATATGGATATCCAACTGGCAATGAGAAACAGACGATGTGTCAGGCATGCTGATTCTAGTCGAAGCTTTTAACGAAGACATTCCTCAATTCATATCGCTTACAGAACAGATCTACAGAACCGATGTTAGACTTGACATTGTGGCCAAGGGTCAGATTGGTAGCAATACCTTCCACCTTACTGAGGTTGGAGTTGAGCTAGGTTTCCCGATGGAAATCTTACGTGTTCCGCCAAACGAAGATGATACTAACGGACAACAACCCCCCCCCAACCGGAGCACAACGAGCCGCCGATATCTGAGCATAATCTCGACATGGAGACAATATCCTTTTCAAGCCCAAGAGATGAGCAGATTTCCTCCCAACCTCATAGGGGCGATGAAGCAGAACCACTTATAGCAGAGGACACTACCAATAGGCGGTTCGTGATTGATGAAGAAGGTGAGCATACTATCCTTCCACATAGGCGGCTTAGCAATTTCATAGATATGGAAGCAGACATCCCCTTCCAGCGTCGCACAAGGAAAAATTTGAACTCGGATCGTGTTTCATAGTTAGATGATGGACACTCTATCCGCATGAATGATGACAGACCTAGCACACAGAGAACTATCAGAGGGAGGGAGACAAGAGAGTACAAAGACATATACTCGGACGCAGGATCTCAAGACGGTAGGGGAACATCAAGAGGAAGAAGCATACACAACCTCTGAGGGCTGGTGCACTGATAGCGGCAGGTGCTTTCTCGTTTGATCATGTATCACATACAACAACTCTACTGGAACATACGCGGCACCGCCAACAACCCCACGTGCAAAGTCCTCGCTAGACTTTGCGCCAAACACAAACCATCCATCGTTGCCCTCTTCGAGCCTTTCCTCCATGCTGAACGAGCAACCGAGTTGCTTGACATCATTAGACTAGACTGGTCTGCAGAGAACGAAGATGATCACGGCAAGATCTGGCTTTACGCCGATGACTCCCTTCACCCGGTCGTGGTACGAAAGCACAGGCAGCATCTTACGATCCAGGTGACATCACCGTTAGTCCATGAGTTCTATATCATGGCTATCTACGCTAGTTGTCAAACCGCGAGCAGGAGGGACCTTTGGAACGACCTGCTGGAAGTGTCTGACATAGTGGGAGATAATCCATGGCACATTGCCGGCGATTTCAACGTCATACACAAGGCGGAAGAGAAGAGAGGTGGAGACCCTCCAGATTTCCAATCCATGAATGATTTCAATAATTTTATCATTGATGCGGAGATTAGAAAGACTCCCTTTGAAGGCAGCCGCTTCACATGGGTTGACAAGCAACGGCGTACTCCCACCACCTGGGAGCGGCTGGACCGAGCTCTGATCAATTATGCCCGGTCGACTCGCTTTCCCTCAAACAAAGCTATGCACCTGACAAGGTTTAGAGTCTCATACCACTGCCCAGTGCTCACGGCCTCCTCCAATGCTCCTAGAAGACAGAAAAACAACACACCTTTCTTTTTCAAAAGCGCATGGCTCCAACACCCTGAATGCATGCAACAGATCCACACAGTGTGGTCCACGGAGTTACAAGGGGATCCTTCTTTCTTGTTCTTCGCTAAGTCTAAGAACATGCGTCATCATCTTAAAACTTGGAGCAGGGAAAACTTTGGTAACGTTAAGCAGAAGATCGTGGATCTTGAAGATGTTATTCACACTGCACAAATGGCCTTTGATGAGAACCCTTCTCCAACCAACGAAGACACCCTCCGGGTCGCGGAGACCCAACTAGATGAGATCCTTGCACAAGAAGAGGCTATATGGAGAGAGAGATCCAGGATTGATTGGCTCGCCGGTGGTGACAGAAATACAACGTTCTATCACGTGATTGTTAAGATGAAGAAGAGAAAGAGGGTGATCCATAAGATCACACTCCTAGACGGATCCATCATCTCCGATCCTGAGCAGATTGCGACAATTGCGGCTAATCATTTCGAAGAGTTTTACACCTCTTCTACTAACGACCACCTAGATGACTCCCTTCTCACCCACATTTCTCATATGGTTTCGATGGATGACAATGCTACCATCTCAGCCATTCCCACTAAAGAAGACGTTTACAATACGATGAAAGAGATGGACATGAGCGCCGCGCCGGGCCCAGACGGCTTAACCCTCAGCTTTTTCTGCGCAGCTTGGGATATCATCCATCCCGATTTCATGTAGGTGGTCCAGAAGTTTTTCAAAGGTGATCACTGTCATAGAAGTCTCACAGCTTGCAGAATCGTCTTGATTCCTAAATCTAGCGATCCTAAAGACATCCATACTGATTTCCGCCCTATATCTATTGAGAATGTCTCTCTAAGAATCATGGCAAGAATTATCAGTAACAGACTTGCCCTCATCTTACCAAAGATCAAATCTGAAGAGCAAGGAGCTCACGTGAAAGGGAGGGACATTACTCATCACATTAAGCTTGCTAAAGAATTAGTCCATGATTTGAACAGAGGTGAAGAATTTCCCAATGCCGTGATCAAATACGACATGTCTGGTGCATATGATAGAGTGGATTGGTCCATACTCTGATCGATCCTCAGTTTATTCGGCATGTCCCAGGCTGTCATAGACCTCTGCCTTTGGTTCTTCTGTGAGACTTGGGCTAGCGTTTCTGTTGGTGATCATACCGTAGGTTTTTTCCCCATTAAGCGTGGTCTGAAACAAGGAAATCCTCTTTCTCCGATCTTGTTCATCTTGTTTGAAGAGCCGCTTTGTAGACACATCAAGCATCTTACAGACACTAGAGCTATTGCTCGGTTTAACACAAGAGGCGGTGGCACGACTCCACCTATTCTCCTATACGCTGACGACCTCATTGTTTTCCTCAATGCATCACCCAGGTCGACGCTAGCCTTATCCGAAGCTATGCAGCTCTACACTAGAGCCACCGATCAAGCTGTTAATAACGCCAAGTCTGCTTGCCTGATAGGCAAATCCGTCCACTTTTCACCCACCCCTGTGAGCAACATGTTGGGGGTGCACGTCGCAGATCGAGCCATTCAATACTTGGGGATCCCTATCTGTTCTGGATCTACAAGATTATCAGATTACAACGGTCTCCTTGAGAAGATGATGAAAAAGACTGCTTCGTGGAAAGAAAAGCTCTTATCTTTCGCGGGGAGAAGAACGTTGATTAAACATGCCTTAACTTCGACGACGATTTACACGGCAGCCTCAATTGGCATTCCCGCTGGCATTTCTAAACGGATTGAAGCTATGTTTTCTAGATTCCTTTGGGCGTCCCTCTCCAATGAGAGGAAACGAGTCTGGGTAGCTTGGGACCGTATATCTTTCTCCACTCAACAAGGCGGTCTGGGCCTTACACCACTTAAAACCATTGAAGGTGCCTACTTACACAAAGCTTGTTGGGAAATATTGACAGGTTCCTCTCTATGGGCCAAGTTTTGTAGAGCCAAGTACGCCTCACAGTTCTCCAATTATCACGATAGCTTCCCGCCGTATCATAAGATGGGAAGCAACTCGTCGCCGGTTTGGAAAAAAATATGGAAGAATTTCCCCTCTTTCATGCCTAAGTGAAGATGGATCGTTGGGCAAGGTAATATCTCGTTGTGGGACAGCAGATGGTGCGAGAGACCTCTTAAAGATCATGTTATCTCCTATAGTGACAGAAGCAGAGACTTCTTGGTCCGCGATTTCTGGATTGACAACTCTGGTTGGGATTGGCCATCTATTGAATAGATTGTAGATGATGGTGGAGTTCAGCTGATTAGAAAATCGCAAGCCGCCATATCCTTTTTCTCAGACAAGCTGGTATGGACACCAGATAGCCGCGGTCCGTTTACTATCAAATCTGCCAAGAAGACGCTCAATAGAGGCAGCGAGCCAGTGGCCTCATCTAGATGGGGATGGATCTGGGACACCTCCACACCGAGGGCCAGCACTGTTGTTTGGAAGATCGGACGCAAAGCCTTACCCACAGATGACAACATTGCTAGATGCATGATTCCCCTCGTCTCTCGTTGCTCATGTTGCAATCATCCTTCGACTGAGACAACTGATCATCTTTTTCTTCATAGTGAGACCGCGACAACCTTATGGTCAGCAGCAACTAGGCTCGTTGATATTCACGACTTTGCACCCATAGCTATAGCTGACATCTTCATTAAAGGAAGCTCGCAACAAAGAGGCAATATATGTGGATGGCTCTCCACTGAGCTGATGACGCTGGTGTGTTGGTCTATATGGAGAGCAAGATGTGCTCTTAGATTCAACAATCAGCTACTTCATCACAGCAGGCTGTGGACAGACATAGTGTCTAGAATTAACTTGAATATCCAGAATAAACACTTTACGAGAACCGAGGATACCAGCTTCTATGAACACCTGGAAAGGGAAGGCATAACACAACTTAAGATAAAGATGAGAAAGATACATATTGTGAGATGTATCCCTCCTGACATCAACAATCTCAAGCTTAACATCACTTCAGGAAAATCCGTTGATCCTTTAGGCATCAGAAGATGTTGGGTTGCTGGGATTATCCGCAATAAACATAGTTACATCAGGCTGGCTTTTCGGATTTGGTTGAATGCGAGAGATTACACATCCGCATATATCAGTGGCATTCTGGTTGGGCTAAAGATTGCCATTGAGAAGAATTTGACTGTTAATACCATTGAATTCGATGACTTGTATACTCATCAAATCCTTTGGGAGGATCACAATTGCCCGTGGAAAGATATCACAATCACCAGAGAAGTCAGATCTATCCTGCGAGATGAAGATATCTTGGGTTATCTGGTTCCCAAAGCGGTTAATTCCATACCTAAGGAGCTCGGCAATTGGGGAAATAACTCTATGTCAGAATACATCACGACGGATCCATCCAATCTACCCATGAAGATCAGAGGCATGAAAAATCTTGAAAGAAGAGGATCTCCTTATATCTATTTCAGCTGCGTCGAACCCCATTAGTGGTGGCTAGCGTTTTGTTGGGGGTTGAGTTACATGTTCTGTGATTGTAGTGTCCATGGGTGAAATACCTGCCTTGTGAGCAGGAGATGTAATTTTCCGATTGATTTCGCCCACAAGAGAGGGGTGGGATGAATAGAGTACCCTCTGGCTTCCTCCAAAAAAAAGTCACATACTTGAAGACATATGTCATTGAGTAATTGTCATTCTCTAGACATTCATTTTGTTTCTTCATTTTCTTATATCCGAGTGAAATAGTATGAATTGGAGGATTGACTTTATATATATTATTAATTAAATCCTTTATGTTACATGCCATCACAATCGTCATATGATTTTCTCTATGTGCATACATATCAACAGACTCCCACTTGCACTTAGAGCCAATCACCCATGAATCATATTCTTAGTGATTTAAACATGTCCATCATGTTTTTTCTACGTAAGTGATAATCCAACGGGTTAGCAACACTTTGCTTTTAGTCTGTATATTGCATGCTTCTCATCTCTTCACTGTATAATTTCTCGTATGAAATGTAATTGTCATAATATGCTATATGATATTCCTTCCCGAACTAGTACCTCCATTGTTGTCACAGTATCTCTACTGTATCATTAATGTTTGGAACATCCATAAGTTCATCTATATGAACTTCTAGATCCATATAGTGTCCACTCTGGTGTTCATAACACCAAGATACTCGACTTCAATTGTAGACTGGAATAATGGTCTTTTAGTTCAGAACCCTTCCAACTTATAACTCTTCTCACACAACTTTTAACATTGTCATCCTTCTCTATCATTTCGGAAGATTGCATTAGTGTAACCCTTTACACTCAAATCTTCCTTGTTGCTATAATCTAGCAACTAATCCTTTAATACTTCTCAAGTACTAATGGATATCTTTAATGACATTCCAATGACCCTCATTGGAAACTAGTAATATCTTGTCATGTCCAATACATACAAGACTAAGGGATGAGTACATTATATAGCAAACATGATAGATCCAATTTCTAGTGCATATGGCATCTCAGTCATGATTTTCCATTCTTCATAAGAATCAGAACATAAGGTTCTTGAGAGACCAGTCCCATGAATCATGTTTAGATTCTCTCTCATTGAATCCTTTATGCTAAACTCTTTCAGCACCTTACTATTCTATGTGCTCATTTTAGGTTATGAAACTTTCTAGATCTATATGTATAGATCCCAACTCCTATCATATAGGACGTTTCACCTAATCCTTCATTGCTAAAGGTGTTTTCCATGCCAGATCTCAATATTATATATTGAGATGTTATTCCTCCATCAGTATGTGGAATATTTATATATGCTCCCACTACATCTTTTGTAATCAAAAATTTCATATGTCAAGTCAAAAGATCTCATCTCTGATATGCTTATTTCAATCTCTAGATTGAACTTTGTAGCTTATAGACTTTATTTGCATTCATTAAGTTATAAAATCTTTAAGTTGTGTCACGTACACATCCTCTCAAATATTCCTTATGGGGAATCATGTTTCAAGCTTCATATGACAAATCTCATAGTCTATACTAGCTGCAACAACAAGCATGACAATTGGTAAAGGAATTTCTTCATGTTTAAAAATTTGAACTAATTTGAAAACCTTTGTAACCAATCTTTTTTTGAGGTTATCCATGTTGGTCTTCCTAATGAAAACCCAATTGCACCCTATGGGTTTTACCCCTTTAGGTGGTATTACCAAGGTCATACCTTGTTAGTGTACATGGACTCCCTAATGGATATTAGGCCATTTCTCAGATTATGTTCCTCAATAATTTCTTGTTTGTTTTTTCGGCTCATCGTCTTATGACCAACCTATCTGAGTTGTTTGATTGATAATCTTTCAATCTCAGATGTGTTCTTACTAGAACTATGAGTTTTGTGTTACATAAGGAACTTGAGATTCTCTTTATTCCCATTGTACCTCCTTATTGACCTTGAACTTTTATGAGTTATACTTTACTTCCAGTGATTCTTTTAGAACTCACTTATCCTAGCAACAAAGAATTTTTGTTATAGGATTGGGATTATAGGTAGCATTCTACAAATTATGTTTTGTGGATAGACCTTTTACAAGAAACTAATTTCTTTTTATAGGTTTCAATCCTTGATACTTATCGGGACATTCCCATATCATATCTCATATGATGTCTTTCAAACCAATTTATGTAGGAAATTGTTTTAGTGTAAAGTATATATTTATGTGGAGATTAGAAGATTAGATTAAATGATAATCATGTCATGACTCATCATGATGTGATTCCTTCTTATTGATACATCATCCTGTTTTAGGTGAATTTGACTTGTGATACACTATTATTGTCTTTCCAGAAGGACCTCAAACTCTTGATTATAAAGTATTTCAACATTTGATCATATCAAAGTTTCTTAATGCTTTTATCAAAGTTATATTTCATTGCAATATCTTTGAACACTTCAAGAGATTCATGCTTGCATTTCACCAAATACAAACCTTATATCAACTGAGATCATCAATGAATATAATGAAGTACAAGCAACTATCTCTAACATTTATTCTATAAGATCTTCATACATCAACATGTATAAGTTCTAATAGAGTGCTTATCGTCCCACTACATCTAGTGAAGGATAATTTGTCATATTGTTCAAAATTAATACTTGCATGTCTCTTATTGGTTCAATAACCATAAGAGTCTAGATAAACATTAATATGGATTCTAGATATGCATTTCTTATATATGTGCCCCAGATGATAATGCTAAAGATTTTTTGAGTTATCAATTGTAATCATTTTGGTATTTACATTATTAATATTCATCTTTATATCCTTTCGTATAAAGATCAATATAATTTTAGGGCATTTCCATATAAGATCACATCTTTTAAATAGAAGCATTAACATTTCTTTATTGATTATCATCCTTGTCATACAAGATGCACAAAGTAAAATGTTTCTATTTATTGGCAAAATGGAATATTAGTTCAACTAACTCTATCACATGTCCATTGGTCTAAGATAAATTTAAATTTAGACTAAAGTTGCAACAACTCTTGCTCTGCATAGTCCATCTTTTTCCTTTCATAAAGGTTTTACTTCTGGTCAGATCCCACACATCACGTATGGTAGATCTCTATCCGGTATCACATACCAAGATGAATAAGTAATCAAATTTATCTTATAATGTTTATATCTAAAGTAGAGGCCTTTGCCCCTTCCTTCTTCTTCTTTAATTCCTTTTCTAATGTCTAGACTAGTGACAGTGGTGACAATCGCCTCTTTTCTTTATTCCTCCCGTTGCCTTGAGGACTTGGGCTTCTAGATGCTTTAGAACTCTTCTTAGCTTTGCCTTTGCCTTTAGACTTTCCTTTTGTCTTGTTGATCATCATCTCAGACTTGGGTTTGTCTTTCTTCATTTGTTTCTCAATTGTTCTCAACATGCCTAGTAACTCTGTCAACGGCTTGTTAAAGTCATTTATGTTGTAGTTCATGAAAAATTAACTGTATGATTCTAGAAGAGACTATAGAACCACATCAATGGCCAACTATTGACCCAAGGGGAATCCCAGTTCAGCAAGGTTCTCCACATACCCAATGAGCTTGAGTACATGAGGACCTACTAGATCTCCTTCTACCATGTTACATTTGAATATCTCATTAGAGATATCATATCTCTCATGTATTGCATGATCTTAGAATATGTTCTTAAGATGTATAACCATCTCAATGACATCCATGTTCTCATGTTGCCTTTTTCAACTCATAGTTCCTGGAGCATAGAATCAGACACTTGCCATTAATGACATCTTCAGTATGCTTTTTGTAAGCATCCTTGTCAGCCTTAGGTACGATGGGAAGGGGTTCATTTGGATCTGGTGTCCCCAGGACATACAACTTGTGATCTTGTGTGAGAACGATTCTCAACATCCTGAACCAATCATGGAAATTATTTCCATTTAACTTTTCCTTGTCAAGGACTGGTCGTAGAGAAAAGTTGTTGTTGTTTGTTTCCATTTGATTCTACAAAAGAATTTACAATTTTGTCAAAAACTCATTTTCGATTGATTTGATTTGTTTGAAAAATTGACGATGTTTATTAGGTTTTTAATTAACTACCGCTCTCAATATTTTATTCAAATTGATAGCCCTTACATATCAATTTAGAAGATTGCAACGTACAATCTTCTAGTGAGCCAAGATCCAAAAAAATCCAACTATTACCCAGCCAATGCCAATGTCCATAATCAATCATTAAGGTAGACAATGTTTGTCAATTGAATCTTATGTAATTCTTAGATAGAAAATATGCACAACTCTTTACCATAGGCTAATGTATGCCTATGATACTTAATCTTATTAAGGCCACCCAGTTAAGCCTAACCCAAAAGCCGACACGATAAAAACACATCCCGCTAGGAAACTCCACATTATTATCACCACACATCCACAAGATAGAAAATGCACCACCCTTGGGGTTCCCACACTTAGTCGATCAAGATTTTCATGTGTGCCTCTAATGAAAAACATCAAGATTTAATATTTTATTTGAGGGACTTTATATATATATATACTTTATCCAATCACCACATATATATAGTACATATCATATACATGCTATATCCACAAAGTAAACGTGCAATATAAAAAAAAGTGATGGTTATGATCTGTCTAATGTAATTCCTTAAGAGCCACAAGGAATTACTTCAACCTAGAGTCTACATCTCATGAAGAAACATGTTGTTGATGAATATATGTGCTTGCCAATCAAGGTTGATCGGTTCAACTCTTGAACCGGTCGTCTCACCTCTTGGCCAGTCGGTTGGTGGCCTAAAACTATCTATTGGCCTCCTATCCAATCAGTGTCTAAACACCTCTAGATAGTCGATTGGAACCACCAGCCGATTGATTCATTCCTCCTGCAATCTGTCCTCCTCGATTCTCCATCAGGTCAGCTCGTCATGTAAAATGGTTGACTCGCCTGATGTTAATTGTCATCTTTGTTGTTGCAAGAAAAAAAACTATCTTATTGCTATGAAATTTATTACATTCTAATGAGAAACCTCCAATTACATTTGAGGAGAGTAAAGGTAGGAAAGAATAATACTTTTACATTGGGAAGAAGAAGGTATAGGCTAAGTATGCAAATCGAGATAAAATAGAAAATAAACACACAACCACCATGTATAGATTATTAGGGTTATTGGCATAACCACACTACACATCCACTATCAATACTCTCTTTTAGGACAACATGTATAAATTTCACACACACACACACACACACACACACACACACACACACATATATATATATATATATATATATATATATATATATATATATATATATATATATATATATATATATATATATATATATATATTAGTTTGGGATTATATGCGATCTTTGATTGGATTTACACATTGAGCAATTTAAGTATTCACATCGTATGCAATTAATAAATGGTGAAAACCAAAAATCCTATCGTATCGATTATCCCAAAACATAGTAAATTGACATGAATCTGACACCACTGTAGGGAAATATGGGCATGAAGTAGGCAGTACAAACAAAAATTTATCTATCCATATTCCTCAGAAAAGCAAGATCGTGTCAACAACTATGTAATGTAAAAGATAGTTTAATGAGTTCATACCTGGTTCTGGAGCAAGTCCAACGACTATAACTCGTTGCAGTAGCCGTGCACTCCTAGTTGTATTGGGACTCATCTGTAGCATCTCATGGTCTTCACCATGGACAACAAACTCAGACGACATCTGCGGCAGCTCCTCCATGGACTGCATGCTGATGTTGTCCTCCTAGCGATGGGAAAATTCCACCTCACCTCTAGAGAAGTCCTCACAAACCACCTAGAACTCATGTCATTCTACTAGAATAGACAAGAAGGAGTTGTCCCTCCCGTTAGTGTACTAGTCACCAACTTGCTTTCCCACAATTGTTCTCCCTTGCTATCCCTCCCTTTATCGGGTAGGACTTGCTCGAGCTCTCTATTAGTTACCACAACTAGAGAGGACAATAATTTTTAGAGGCAATTGAGTTGTGTCTGAGAATCCCCCAGTACTCCTCTATTTATAAGAGGGGTTAGGGTCATGGTTCCCAGTCTGTGTGGGGTGGAAGGGACTAGAATTTCTATGAATTAATTGCCCTACAACAGGTGAACCAATCAGTTCACTGGTGAACTGGTTGGATGGAACAGTGAGCTGATCAGTTCACTCAGTGAGCCGATCATTTCAAATGTTTCCCAATTGCAATTTGAATTGCCAATTTGTTTCCAATTAATGTCCAACATTAATTCCTTGTACCAATCAAATTGAACAAGTGAAACAATCAACTATTATCATGAATCAGGAAAATCACCAGAAGCTTCAATTCGCATGACCAAGCCGATCAGTTCACTAGGTGAACCGGTCATCTCAACAACCATGAGCCAATCGGTTGGTGTCATGACTCATGCAGAATTCATCCAATTCCATTACCAATCAACCTGACACCCTAACTAGTCAGTCCAACACTTGAACTTGATGGTTCTGAGTCCAGTCAGTTAATTGGTTGTTAAATTGAATACTTAAACATCTTTAGTAATCAACTTAAACATCATTCATGAATAAACTCCTCTTCTAGGTGAATTCCTATGTGTATAACCCTATAGGTCCCAGATCAGGTTGACAGTGAATGTCTATAACTGGTTTATGATATCATAAACAAAGAGTGGTTCCTAGTTGCACATCAGTGCTACCCAAGTAAATGGAAAGTTGGAAAAAAACTTCAACCTAAGATATGTGTAAGTTGTTGCATCGATTGTATAATTCCTTTGTCTCTGATATCCAGAATGAACTCGAGGCATGGAATCGTCATTCTCTCAATGTTCAATCCATGTTCCTTGAACTAGAGAAGATTATCTGAGATATATGTGACCTCAATATCATATATTGATCCACATGTGCATGCACATGCTTTTCTCAGTCTCTCTTATCAAGTGACCTGAATATCATACTCCAGTAGGAGGGACAAATCCCATCTACATCACTCACAATCAATCCCCAAGTGTCACTTCTACCCAATCATCACCGTTATGGTAATACTTATTTAGGGTTACATTGGATGATGTCAGAGTACCGTACGACATGTGATGAGTATAGTGACTTCAGGTCTAAGAATCACAATCACCACCTTCACTATGAGAGATGACTATGACCATCATGTATGGTTTACATGTGTCACTCTCAAGGTGGGTCTGTCCGATACACTATTCTTTAACATGTATCTATGTGCTTGGTTTAATATACCATATCATGACTGATGAGATTCTGCCATCAACCAACACACATTTCCGTGTTTAGTATTACTTCTCTCTATCTTCCTTGCATAGTAACAACCAACTAGGGACATAATAAGAATGTACATACTCTTAACATTTGTATGATCTCATTGTTCAAGTCACGTACTTGAAGACATACGTCATTGAGTACTTGTCATTCTCTAGACATTCATTCTGTTTCCTAATTATCTCATAACCAAGTGAGACATAATAAATTGAAAATTGGTATATATATATAATTAATGAAATCCTTTATGTTATATGCCATCATAATTATCATATAATTGCCACTCTGGCCATACATACCAACACCAGACTGAGTGGAGGCACTGACATAAGTGACAATACCCCTCCATTTCCATTTTCATGTCTACTGTTAGCATTGCAACTCTGACCTTTCCCCATGTTCTAACCCAGTCCCCCAAAATGGAGCTCCTATTGAGTGCAATTTGTTCTAACTAAATACTCAACCACTATCAGACCTATTCCATGCACATTTGACCCATTTTGGGATCATATGCAATTTAGACCCATTAGACTAACCCAAGCTCGCAGCCTGGATCCATTTTTTCAATTGGGTATTTTCAACTTCATTCCATACTTTTACCAAAATTTTGTCATTCAAAACACCCAATTAGTGTTTGGAGGTCAAAGGTGCTCAACTAATCCAAATTTGAGACTTGACAATTGTACCGTATAACCCAGGTTGTTACATACACTACCGCTATAAATGAATATTTGCATCTTTAAACTCTTCTCACATCATATATCCAGATGGATCTTGATCATCCATATTCTTTTTGGTCACCTCTCCAAGGGATCACAAAATTCCATACTTGCATTTATGAACTCAACAATATAGGGTTTAAGAATATTCCAATTTAACCATGACCGTCAAGGGTTAAAGGAGTGACTTTATGACTTACAACCCTACATAAGAATAATTTAATAATAGGTCATGCATGGGTAAGTCATATATTTTTCTTGAATTCAGATCCCAACTATGCTTGAGAACTAAGGTTCTCATTCTTAAATTATATGTTAATAAGGTATTTCTAGACAAATTATATCCCTCACATAGAAACCCAAGCCGGGTGAAATTAGATTTCCATATCAGTACTTACTCGAGTTTTTTTTACCATTTTACCATTAACTTGGATTATGACTAACATCAGACTTAAACTAATCATTAATCATTATTGCTTTTCATACTTGCAAATTACAGTCTTACCTGATTACACTAGTTACATCATATGATAACAACTTGTATTGATTAATTTTCATTTAAGTTGATGTTCATCAATATATTTTGTGATCATGTAATCTATGATATAGTCAGCCACTCATCTCATGCACACAAATAAAAACTTAAAGTCCACATGTATGGATTATAATACACATATCTATATTAGGTCAAGATGGTCTAGATGAATCATCATCGATATATCATCTCCTATCTCAAATTAGGCATCTAACATCATGTGTTAGTTGAGGAAAGTGAACTTCTCAATATCCTTGAGTAAATTATGTAATTAACACTTCCTATATATTAAACACTACACCTCCCAAACTGAGGGTTAAACAAGTTACCTCACTTGCAACTATATAGAGATCTACAAGCCCAAACCAATCAAAATGATGGTTGTTGCTCCTTAATAAATCTAAACATGATTATTTATGGGTTTCCTAATGTTACAAGTCACTAACCCAACAATGTAAAACTTTCTAACTAAACAAAATATTATACAAAATGAATCATAACGTATGCTAAGTGAGTAAAACCAATGTTCACCTATTTATTGAACAAGAAGACCACATGTGATCCCATCTACATAAAGTCAACCAATATTATTCCAAAGACACATACAATAACATTTTAATTACATTATATGACCTTTAGAAAAAACACCCACATCAGTCTCAAAGCCCAAGTACATTGATCTATCTATACAAGCACAACATATATACAAACTTCACCTATCTTTGAAGTCACTCAGATCTTCTATTGGATTATGAGTGGAAGATTCAACTTTAGGACCTAAAACTTTATTCAATGTATTATCATACATTGCCTAAGTGAGTATATAACACCTCAAAGTAATTATCTAAAACTTTATTTGCATTTGAATAGGAAAGTAGATTTCAATATTAGTTATATGTAGGAAACTTTTCATTGTAGAAATTTACATGGAAATAGAGAATCAATAGTGTGAATAAGAAAGTGTAAGAGTAAGATTCATCATGTACCACTATCATCTTTTCAATTTTATTTATTACCATCAAACTACTTGGCTTATACCTAGCCAAGTAGAAGATACCATGGTGGACTAACATGCATAAATGATTGTCCTTATCGAATGGTTCAATCAACCACCCTGTAAAGACCCGATCTTTAGATCAAATATTTACAAAATTGTATCAAAAGTATAAACAAATCTTTGTACAATCATGTTTCACATTAGAGTCACGGAAGCTTACAAATATGATTACCAATTTTAGAATAGGTATTAGTCCTATCTACTATGCAATAGGGGATATCTCTTGCACATCTCTTCTAGTCCTTCGTATCACCTAAACCACACACCAATAAGGGAAATAATAGGTCAACAAGGTTGTTACTAAATTTAATTATTGAGATATTTTAAAAAGTAAGGATTTATGAGATCAAATCTAGGTAACCTTACTCAGTGGACTATGGTAATAATAAGAGGACAATATAGTTAACATATTAATTTCATAAGGGTATAACAATGTAAGGTGG
Source organism: Alisma plantago-aquatica (assembly GCA_963693085.1). Lineage (NCBI taxonomy): Eukaryota > Viridiplantae > Streptophyta > Magnoliopsida > Alismatales > Alismataceae > Alisma > Alisma plantago-aquatica. Next base: position 1,336,788,095 of record OY856409.1, on the reverse strand, counting down.
TAACTAGAATCAATAAAGAGATTTCTCAAAACTAATATCAACGTATCAAAATTTTCAAAATGAAATGATATATCCATTGGCACAATCGATCTAATATTTTATCTTTGCTAGTGGCTAGGTGCCTAGTGTTCTCCCCTCTATGAGAGAACAACACTTTATCCTGTGGGGCTAATTGTCTATTACCCACTGTGCAAGGTTGGAGGATATGACCTACAAAATCTAGTGAGCCAAATCCCTTAGCCAATATTTTGAAATTTTTGTGCCAATATCAAAATCAACTAATATTTCAATTATTTAACAACGTTCAACATTTAATTTAGTCATGGTGACCTTTAACAATAGGGAAAGGATAATAATAAAATTAATTCACCACTTCTGCAAAATTATATAAATGAAACTCAAGAGGGAGATAAATAGTTCAATAACAAAATCAAGAATTTAGTACCTTTACTACTGAGTAATTCTGATCAGAGTACCCACAAGGATCAAGGATGACAAAGTGTCACAAATCTAGCAAGAGAGAATGTACTAGTGTTATTTGATGTTTCTTGGCTTGGAAATCACTTCCTAGATTCTGATTAGGTGAAATTACCATTTTGATCCTTAAAGGTTTTATATTTAAAAATCACATATTGTTGTTATAATATTTCATATTGAGTTCATCAGTATAGTAGTCATCTTTATATATGTGTTCACATATGATATTCTAATCATTACCCATTCTCTCGATTTATTCATGTGTTATGTTTCTAACATGTAATTGACTAGTACATACCATATGCATATATATATATATAATGAACGTGCTTGTGTGAAAACATTTTCTAGGGATTGGTTACCTTACTATTACTAATTGAAAAAATTAATAACTTCATTAGAAGTAGGGATTTAGTTCATTAAATCCCATTTCCCCATATTATTCCTTTATAAGGTGGAAAACTTCATTATATGCATCATTAGTAAGAATAGTCAATTTCAGGCTAACTATTGAATGATATAGTTTAAAACCATGTATTATATTACTTTGGTTGTATATTAATTTTCTTTGGTGATATGTTGTCCTATGTATAACCCATATAGATCATACACATATAAATATGTATTAAATAAGGTCAAAATACATATAAATCATGATATGGATATTTGACTATGGTTTGTATCTTACTAATCATAAGATAATGTGTATATCCCTATGTATTAAGTTAATCCATGGTAAGTCTAATAACTAAGGACTGTGTATATGATTATGTATTATATCCAAATATGTAACTTCAGGTAGATGTCACAATCTATATTTACCATTGGTAGCCTATTTTTTTTATCATGGTACTCGATTCCTATTTGTATGCTAATATTGTGACTTTGGTTTACAATGTCTTTGATGTTTCACCGAGAAGAAAGTGGAGGAGGAGTCAGGTACCTCTCGACGCACATGTGTTCCAACCATGATCCTGGGAACTGGCTTGCATCCCTGTGATTTGCTTTAGTTGGTGATTTTATGGTGGTTTTGATTTCCTCTCATCACTACTATGTGGGGAGCTACTGGGATTGCAACACGTTGGGTTAGCAAAGTTGACCACACTGGATGTTGGAGACGAGGAGGTCAAATGGAAGTAGGTAATTGCCCAGGCTAAGACATGACTTCAAGAAGAAAGGGTAGAGCACCCTGGTATCCTCAGAGCAAGAGAGTGGGTCAGGGAGTGTGTGATGGCTTACAGAGGAAGAAGAAGAGGTTGAAAATGGCTATGGAGGTTGGGTGCTTGTTGACGGAGTAGCTAGGGGTATTTATAGGCTCATGGTTGTCAGGGTTTGTGTTTGGGAGTCCCAAGCGATTCTCTAAGCACTTTCAATTAGGTTTGGGGTGTCGTGATGGATAGCTAGAGGTTCACCGACCATTTCTTTCCCAGTTGCCGACCATTAATGGACTCAAACATTTTGTTCAATGTCACCTCAAATCGAGTAGTCTGTGGTTAAGAGGGAAAAGGTTCAAACTCAAGGAGGTAGAAATAAAGGGGCACAGTGTTGTGAGGGGGGAACTTCCTCACCATCACCCTAGCCTGTGAAACAACCATGTGGTTGGGAAAAAGTGGGTGTGTGGGGTGGGGAAGATGGTCAAACCCAAGTTGACCAGTCGGTAAAACTGAAATACCTCCCCCATTTTGTTTTAATTGCTTATTGCCTTCACAAATTCATATCTCTTAATCCCTTCATCCATTTTGGTTATTAATCTAAAAATTACCAACTTCACCAATTAATGAGTCCTAGATGGATAAATTAATTATTCTCACAATAAATTATAATATTAATATTTAAATTCAATAATGTCTTTTTATTTGACTTTGAAGCTAAGAATCTATATGGAGTTTAAACTATTCAATTGTGGGTCTCAAAGTGGGATGACTAGACTAAAATAAGGAAAAATCACATTTTTTGTGCTTGAGTTTCAAGATATTTCAATAAGTGTTAATATGAATGCAAATTTAGCAAAAATGATTTTTAATTTGAGAGGGTTATGCAAAATAGCTCAATTTTTGAATTAGTACCAAAATTGAGTATGTTACAACTCTCTACCCCTTTAAAATGATTTTATTCTCGAAATCAACATGACCATGATCTATTCAGATACTACTCTCCACCCATTAAAAGGACTCAACTAGAAATCTAAATAGACATGTCAATTACAAGCTCTAGGTTTCTACTCTAGGGTTTTTATTAGACCTCTTTGATTGTGACTTATCTCAAAAAATTATCCAAAAACTTCATAAAATCAAATTTCTTGGTACACATAGTATTATAACAAAAATAATTTCTCGACAAAAAACCTTTTTGATATAAAACAAAAATGGGCAAAATCGATGCGAGAACTAGGCAACAATCATCTCTCAACAACATATACCATACTATTACTTGACTCAATTATCAAAATAGGATTTCCATGGAATAATGGGTCACTAGGGCATGGGGAGAAAGGTATTATTCTCTACTAAAGGGGTTCACAAATTCAAACTTGGGGCTTCTAGTCTCACACATTCCAACTACTAGGTTGCTCAAAGGTTGTATTCAAACATTCTATATTTTGTGACACACTAGTATAGGTTGGTGACTTTGGTCATGATTTTTATGGCTTACTCAAGTATTACAACTTGCCTTGGCCAATTCGGCATGAAAAGTGCACAAACCCCCCCCCCCCCCACCTAAGTGGATTGGGAGTAATTATGCCAGGACCTTCACTAATAATCCTTCCTTAGACACCTCAAGTCTATCCACTTATATGAAAATGTTATTATTCATTTATTAGGGTATTAGATAACTAAATTTTTACCTAAGTTTATGTTCTATCTTAGGTATATAAGGCTGATTTGTTGTAAACTATTTGCCTAAGTTCTAGGTGTACTAGTTATTTAACCCTAATTTCCAAGAGACATGCATGAGTTCCGACTGTTTACAAACTCTAGTACCATGTTGTAAAGACTCAATCTTTAGATCAAATATTTTACAAAATTATGTCAAAAGTATAAATGAAACTTTTTAAAATTATGCTTTCTAGCAGAGTCATGGAAGCTTACAAATATGATTACAAAATTCAAATTAAGTATTAGTTCTATCTACCCTTCAACACGGGACAACTCCTGCATGTCTCTCCTAGTCCTTCTTCATTAACTTGTACAAGAGTTCCCAAAGAGAACGAAACCACACATGGACCCCAAGAAGATAAATTATAGGTTGGCAAGGCTAATACTAAATTCAATTATTGAGATATTAAAAAAATGAGGATTTATCAGATCAAATCTAAGTAAGCTTTCTTGGTGGACTATGGTAATAACAAGAGGATAATCGACTTACCATATAAATTTCAAAAGGGTATAAAAATGTAAGGTGGTAACTAGAATCAATAAAGAGATTTCTCAAAACTAATATCAACATATCAAAATTTTCAAACTGAAACAATTTATCCATTGACACAATCAATCTAATATATTGTCTTTGCCAGTGGCTAGTGCCTATTGTTCTCCCCTCTATGGGAGAAAAACACTTTCTCTTATGGAGGTAAACAATAATTGGGGGCCTATAATTGTCTATTATCCACTGTTCTGGGTTGGGGGATATGACCAACCCAATCTAGTGAGCCAAAGTTCTTGGCCAATATTTTGTTTTTTTTGTTCCAATATGAAAATCAACCAATATTTCAATTATTCTAAAATCTTCAACATTCAATTTAGTCGTAGTGACCTTCAACAAGAGAGTAAGGCTAATAAAAAAGTTAATTCACCACTTTTGCAAAATCATATACATGAAACTCAAGAGGGAAATAAATAGTTCAATAACAAACTCGAAAATTTATACCTATAACTATTGCGAAATTTCAATCAAGATGTCCACAAGGATCAAGGATGCCAAAGTGTCTTAAATCTAGAAAGGCAGAACGTACTAGGGTTATTTGATGTTTCTTTGTTTGGAAATCACTTCCTAGATTCTGATTAGATGAAATTACAATTTTGCTCCTTAAATGTTTTATATTTAACAATCACTTATTGTTGTTATAATATTTCATATTGAGTTCATCAGTATTGTAGTCATCTTTATATATGTGGTCACATATGATATTCTAGTCGTTACCCATTCTCTTGATTTATTCATGTGTTACGTGTCTAATATGTAATTGACTAGTATAGACCATATGCATGTATGTATAATGTACATGCTTGTATTGTGAAAACATTGTCTAGGTATTGGTTACCTTACTATTACGAATTGCAAAAATGAATAACTTCGTTAAAAGTAGGGTTTTCGTTCATTTAAATCCCATTTCCCCATATTTATTCCTTTATAAGGTGGGAATATTCATTATATGCATCATTAGTAAGAATAGTCAATTTGATACTAAATATTGAATGATATAGTTCAAAACTGTGGATTCTATTACTTTGGTTATTTATTAAGTTTCTTTACTGATATATCATCCTATATATAAGCGATCTAGATCATACACATATACATATGTGTTAAATAAGGTCAAAATACATCTAGATCATGATATTTATATTAGACTAGGGTTTGTATCTTATTGATCATAGGATAATATGTATATCCCTATGTATTAATTTAATCAATTGTAAATATAATAACTAAGGAATGTCTATATGATTATGTATTATATCCAAATATGTAACTTTGGGTAGATGTCATGGTCTGTATTTATCATTGGTAGATTGTTTTGTTTATAATAGTAATCAATTTGTGTATGTATCCTAATATTGTGAATTTGGTTTACGATATATTGGAAATTTCACCGAGAAGAAAGTAGATAAGGGGGTGATGTACCTCTCGATGCACAAGTGTTTCACCAGTGATCCTGGAAATTAGATTGCGTCCCTGTGATTCACCTCAACTGGTGATATTATGGTGGTTCTAATCACTGCTTGTCATTGTTGTGCAGGTAGCTACTGACATCATAATCGGTTGGGTCAACATAGGTCGACCGCACTGGGTTCTAGAGAGGAAGAAGTTGGATGTGAGTAGGCAATTGACCATGCTAAGACACAATATCCAGAAGAAAGGGAAGATCACCTTGGTCTCCATATAGCAAGAAAGGGGGTCAAGGAGTGTCCATTGGCTTAGCTAGGGAGGAAGAAGAAGAGGTCAACAATGGCTATGGAGGCTGGGTAGCTAGGGGTATTTGTAGGCCGTGGTTGTTAGGGTTTGCATTTGGGAGTCCCAAGTGATGCTCTAGGCATTTTTTATTAGGTCTGAGGCGTCATAATGGATAGCTAGAGGTCTGTGACCATTTCTTCCCCAGTTTCAAGTCATTAATGGCCTCAAACATTTTGGTCAGTCTCACCTTAAATCGAGTAGCCGATGGTTAAGAGGGAGAAGGTTTGTACTTAGGGAGGTACAAATGAAGGGGCACGGTGCTGTTAGGGGGAGGAACTTCCTCACCGTCGCCCTGGCCTGTGAAACGGCCGTGCAACTTGCACATGTGGGTGTGCATGGATGGGGAAGATGGTCAAACCCAGTCTGACCAGTCGGTAAAAATGAAATAAACCCTCCTTATTTTATTTTAATTGCTTGTTGCCTTTACAAATTCATATCTATTAAAACATACATCCATTTTCTTTGAAATTTTCAACATGCTTTTATTGGTTATTAATCTAAAAGATACAAATTCCACCAATTCATGACTCTAATATGGCTAAATTAATTATTCTCACAATTAATGCAAATATGCATATTTAAAATCCATAATGTCTTTTTGTGTGACACCAAAGGCAAGAATATATAATGGAGTTTAATTATTAAATTCTGCATTTTTGGTGCCTGAGTTTCAAGATATTTCAATAAAGTGTAAAAATGGGTGGAAATTTATCAAAATGGATTTTCAATTTGAGAGGGTTACGTAAGATAACTCAAAATTAAAATTAGTACAAGATTGAGTATGCTACACACCCTGAGAAAATAACTCAGCTATGTCTCCCATAGGGATTGGGAGGAGGCTATATCCTATGTCCATTATCATTCCCACACCTTGGTACTAGTCACATTCATACCTAATCCCATATCTCATATTGCATATCACATAATTCACTATTCATTTCATATCTCCTAGAATCGGGGTCTTGATCCCCTAATCCTTTCTTCCTTAAACACATTGAGAGAGTTAAGCCTATGTGGGTTCTCCTAACTCCCCACATATTAGTCCTCATGATCAAATTCACTACACATATTCTTCTCACGAATATGATCCACTACAACAAAGACATATTTACCCTTCCTAGTACTAACGTTTGGGAAGTTTCAACATGCTCAAGATGACTACCTAGATAAAATTATGTTTTCTATATATATTATTACATGCGTTAGTAGTCTTATTTAAATTAAGACCATATAATGTCATAATGTAATTCAAGTGTATCACTATTATTAGAAAGCATAGGTCTTCACTGAACAAATCCATTATAAGAAATTGACTTAGAATGTAGTTCATTGGTTATTTTTTTTGGTCGGTCAAAAAGCATGTTACTGTATAATTCCAAAACTTTGGGTACAAACACTGCGCCCCATTACAACTAGGGATGAAAACATCCGAAATAACAAAAAGGGTTTATAGGACCCCCAAATAACTCCAAACTAAAAAGGCATAAAAGAAAAGACAGGCTCCAACTAATCAGTAAGATCTAATAGGGGAGGAGAAAGAACAAACATGACCAATCAAAACACCCACAAAAATGCCTATATGAACTACACCTCGGCTGCCAACTCAAACATGTTAGTCGTCCCCTATCCCATCTCCTAGCCGGTCTTCTCAGAAGGATCACAATAGATTCATATAAAGGAGACAAGTCTGCCACTTCTTGTCTCCCTCCTGAAGAAATGAACCAATTGCAATTGGTCATTACTTCACTGGGAGAGAACCAATCAGGCACCTGAAGTAGCTTCAAGGCACAACCTCAAACATATTTCCTTTGGTTGCTATAGCTGAACTTCAGCCATCATAGAGCCTTTGACATTCAGCCACAGAGAGGATACGAACAACAAAAGACACCCACAACAAAACTAGAGAAAGCCTGCTATCGATAACACCAATTAACTAGATCATGGCCTCATTTGGATTCTCGACAATCAAACACTAGACACACCTGTGCCCTTGTCCATAGAGGTAGGTCAGCAAACACCTTGAGACCGTCGGTGATCAGTCCATAGTAGGACCTGGGATAACCCATGACCAACAAGATAATAAGGGACGCGTCCAGGAACTTCAGGGAACCATCGAAACAGAACCCCTGTCATGCTTGCAAAGATGCACTTGAGAGCTACTGTTTGCACAAAAACATTGCACCGAACACCTAAAAGGTGTATCAGCACACAGTAGGAGAAAAGACCAATGGAGACCTGCTCTAGATCCCTGATGCAAGCATCAGGTTCATGGCTCCTTGCAAGGAGCTATTCATGTTGGCCAGGGACAATTCCTAGTGAAGCAGTCGACCATCTGCACCTAGTTAATTGCCTCACCAAAGAACGGAACCAACCAGACCTGTAGTTCGAGCTCAACAGGGGGCACCATCAGCGAACATCCTAAGACTTCTACAGCTGCAAACAGGCAAACATGGAGCCTCTAGCATTCAATTCACCCACAAAGGGAGGACATGATCGACTGAACACCTACATACATCTACAAACCTAGCTTCTGATAACCACATTGAGTAGGGAGTTATCCAGTAAGATTTCGTTGATCATTAGTAGCTGCTATTTACACAACAGCAAACTATCAAACACCTTGAAGGCGTTCTTCCACACAGCAACCCGCGAACATTAGGTGGTCAAAAGCCAATGCCAGGGACGACAGAGGCTTGCACACTGATATCAGGATACCGCCAGACTGTTGGACGCAACAACAAGGTCACTGAGAGGGAACCATCATGGAAAACTTCAGAGCGCAACACCTTGTGGAGAAGGGTGGTGTCGTCAGGGTAGATTGGAGCATAGGCCCAGCCTGATGGCGAACACCCCTTTCATGTCTGGACGCCGAGAAGGAAAGGGGACCTGCCACCACATGACATCTCGACGCCATACTAGAAATCGGAGCTGGGAGGCTTCGTCAAAGCAGACCGGTCGAAGCCGAAGGGGCAGCATAGCCCTGGGAGACCAGGTCTCAGCACAGTAGACGGAAGAGTAGGTGCAGAGGTGCAAGGAGAGAACCCCTACTCACTGTGATGACGGAGCAGATACACATGAGCTTCATGATCGGGAGGGCACCACTGCTCTCCATACGCCACTCCTGGGCGAGATGGAGCCGACTAGGTCGACTATGCCGAACCGTAAACCTGACCATTACTCCAGCGGTGCATCGTGTCCTCTACTCATCAGCTGCCATGGATAAGCCCAACGCTATTATGCCATCCTTTCACCTTAAGACCACATCTATCAACTCTAAGAAGTAGTTCATTGGTTATGATATAAGAGTAATGATAAACTTTATTTTAAATCATTCCTTCACTTCATACTATTAAATGAACGTTTCCTTTCTACCCTCATTCACAATTCCATCTATAATGCATTTTGCATGTAACTCTGACAATTCCACCAATTTCCACCAATTTAGGGAAAGTCCATCAAGTACTATGTAATCAAGATAAATATATACGTAAATGGTAACAAATCAATAAATTCATATTTATCCATACAAAACTATAATCAGGATCCTTAAAGCATTTCCTCAAACTTCTATATTGAAAATTTCATTGTTTTAGTGTGAGTGAAGGTGAATATGTGTATAGTTGCTTCTTAATGTAATTTTGTACTCACCTCATATATAGGTAGTAAGAAAATTTCATACTCTTCTTTTAGGTTTAACCAAACCCATCAACAACATATCTTTTGTTAGATTCCACCTTTATACCTTCTATGTCACTAATGAAGAATATTAGATAAGAAAACTAGGAAACATCACAATTTCTTGCTCCACTATTGGGTACATAGTAGACGAGAGGATAAAGGAGAAGATAATAAGAAAACTAGATAACTTACTAACAATCTAGTCCTAAATGATCTTGGATATGTTCTCCCTCAAGGACTTAAATTACATTATAACTCCTTCTCCTAAAGTTTTGAGTAGTGAAGAATAGATCTAGATATGTTATGGGGCCAAAGTGAAGCAAACTGAGTATATATACCTTCTATTTTAATTAAATTGCAAATTTCAGATCTAATAGAAAATGTAGTCATATGACTTTCTGGACAGTCATTCTGAATTTTTGGGTTGATGGGGCCAAGTCCATAATGTCGGCAATAAAAGTAGGCTCATTTTCCACAAGACGGTCCAATTTGTGAAAGGTTGGTCTGACTCTTGGACCCAACTTTCTAGCAAGTTACTCAATCAATGTCCAAAAATCACCACAATGAACCCATGGGCCAGTTAGACCTTTGCAAAGACCTTCCTGACCTTTACACAAGTTAGTCAACTTGTTGGCCTGATCCTGTAAAGTTACACTTTGACTTCCAAAACACCCTTCATAGGGCCCACAACCCTAATATGATTCTTCACTAATGTATCATTCTTCACCTAAATTATCAAATTATCATATTTTTTGTTCTTAATGAGTGATTCACATTCTCTTCTCTTCAACTTTCATATGAACTCGATCATTTAAGGTTTCATAATCTATTCAAGCTAAATGTCAGTCAACCACATGAATTCCACCCCTTAGTATTTTATTAACATGAAAATCATGCACCATGCATGTATGATACAAATATGATTTAAACATTACAACTCACTCAAATATGTTCCATTACACAAATAAAGGTTTTGAATAATAATAATATATAAGAATGAGATTAAATTGAAGTCAACAAAACTAGTCTAGTGTTAACTATAACATGGATATAAGTTTTTACACTAGATGAAACCTTTCTATGTTAGGTGATGACATCTTAACTACTTATTGTTACCCACGACATTATTCTACCCAAATCTCTCTTGCCAATGCAACCACTCAACTCCATCAAAAGGAACATTTAACCTAGTAATGAGGCTCTTATATGGATGATAATTCTCACTTTCCTCCTCCAACATCTTTAGATTCATCCTCATCCAGATATTAGACTGTCGAATATTCACCTGCCTCTCACTCTTTGTCTGTAAAGTTAGGACCATCCAATAAATCTAGGGTTCAACTCATGTATAGGAACCAAACACAAAGTGACTCAACTTATCTACTAAGGATTGTCAAGATAAGGACTCATATATAACAACTATCATAATTATTACATTTTAGAGGTTGGGTTTCTCTTAACACATTCCATTACTTAAAGAACTTGGGAGTGTACCTCCCTCTGACGAGTTACTCCCTTATGAGTTTGCATTGCAACATACCCTAACACTAGAGTTCATCCTCTATAAAGGGCTTCAAGTCACATTTTGTTTCTCAACCAATTTTTACTTAATTTATCTCAACTTCCCTATCCTACGTAATGGCATCCATGTGAATGCACTATACAAGTGTAGCACAAGAAGACTTGATAGCTAGTAAATTGAATCGTAGATGATCATAAACTTAATTATCCAACTAAAGTTGGTTCCTTGCTGTCAAACTCAAATCATCACCATAAAATCATTCTTGTATCTTCTAATGTATCTACCTATTCTAACCTTCATCATGACCCTATAAAATCTAAATACTATGTCTCTTATGTAGACACTCCCATTTAGACTGATTCCACTCTCTTTCCATCAGGTTACACGGAAATCCACTTCCTTCTTATGTGGGGTGATACTTCTATACATTCATATATATATATGTATGTATGTATGTATGTATGTATTGAAATGGCTTTCTATAATTACCTAACCATGTCATAAGAAAAACCACCATAATCCTGATTAGATAAAATTAAAAGAAAAACTTAAGTACAACACACACCATGCAGTCTAGTTCCATGACACCTAGAGAAATAGTAAGATAGGTTTGATATAGAAATTTTTAATACCTTTGTACAATTGGTATTTGGATTCCTGGAACCATCCAATAATGTAGCAGTCCATTCCACCCAATAGATAGTATGATAAACACCTTAAGGTATGCTATCACTTCTTTTTTAAACCCTTATGTAGTATATACCATACCATGGGGCACAAAAAGAGAGTGAGGGATATGAAGAGAACTAAAGTAAACAAAGTTTTACAACATTTATGTTTTAATGTGAAGTCTAAGTCTAACTTTCACTTTAAGAGATCAACTACTTATGGTTACTAGATGTTCAAGTTTCACATTTAAATTTGTTATTGTGTCACGAGACATTGTAAGGTGTATCTGTGTTGTTCATGCTTTCATGCCATATGTAACACCCCAAATCATTCACATGTTCTTGATTTTGAGGGACCACTTGAAATTGGAAAATTCTACTAAATCTTATCAGAAACCATGACATGAAAGTACAAATGCACGTGAACACAATCTAACTAAAAACACCAGCTCTTAATATAACATATATTTGATTACAATTTTTAAATACATTACAAAACTAAAAGTAACATCATTTTCAATCTATAAAAGAGCTTGATCCTGATTAAGTTTTAACTACCATCATCTATGCTAAGTCCAACACCCATGGCTCATCTTACAAGATTGTCACTCTAAGATTCCCTTTAACACCTCTACCATAAAAGCATAAATTTCAAATGTATGAACAGAGAATTGTTGAGTACTTGGGGCCAAACTGTAACATACTCGAACTTAGGCATTGAGGTTAATTTCACCTTTTTACGGTCCATTTTAGTTCAGATAATTTTATCTCCCTATCACCCCTAATTTAAAATATAATAAGATTCATTGGATTCAATTATATCATGTGATAATAAATAGTCCCCAAATAATATTTTAAAATGAATTAATCAATTATTTTCACATATGGGGTTAGTCTTACTAAACTACAAGGAATAGTTTGAAACCTAATCTAACACTCTAAAATTATCCTAGGATTATAAGATATAGAATCAATATGAAATAATCAATTCATAAAGGCACCGAAATCATTTTGTTGAGTCCTAAATTTGCAAATAAAATAAAATAAATACTAGATCTTTTCAATATGTGAAATTAACATTTTTCTAGTGTGATGAATTGCTTTATCTACATCTCCTCCAAAATTGGTCTCATTTACATATCAATTGAGTACCTATTTCATTGATTGAAATTTACAATGAATATTTCACTTAATAACTTTCATCTTCCATTTAAGACTAGAGTGAACTAATTATACTCATGTAACATCACCCCTATTTCCCTCCCCCCATATGCGCTCTTCATGCTGACCCGACGTCTACAACAGTTAGAAGCTGCAAAGCCATCGCCATGTTTTCTCCTCTTCTTTCGTTTCCTTTTCTCCTTCACTTCCTCTCTTCCTCCGTCTCCTATATCTCATCCATACTCCCTTCTTCTCTTCTCTTCTCTTCTCTAACCTTCCAACCCTAGCCGCCAACGCCCCGTGTTCCTTGCACTCTATGACAAGCCTGTAGTCTCATCACCCTACATTCAGCAACATGCCTGAACCCTATCCGACACAAGTGCCTTCCATCTACAGTCCTCCTTGTTACTTCATGATCACCTCTCGATCCTGGCCAATGCATCACTTACTAGATGAACAACACAGCTCAGAGAACTACTCCAACCCCTGCCTTGATGTCTCTTCTTATACCTTGCGTCGTTGGTGTTGACAGAGGAGTTCTACAACTAATAGAATTCTGATGCCAACTACAAGGGGCATCTCCTCCTCCCCTTCTCACTCTATAGGATGCAAAACCTAGTCTCTATGTCTGCCCTTCTCCCTTCGCTAGCAATTACAAATGCCAACGGAGGCTGTTGTGTGGACTAGGTGTTGCACTGCAACTTTCTCTCTCCAACGTCCGATTTACCACATCACTCAAGGATGATCAAGCTACCATACTTCCTCCTTTCCTCACAATAATGGCTAGCATCGGTGATGCATGTCCCCAGACTGTCATGGCAATAGATTCAATTCAGGAAGCACCACATTGATCACCTCCAATTGGTTAATGGATGCTGCTTCATATCTCTACTTCATGACCATGATCACCCTAGTCACCTCATTCATGGCCAATCCAAGGATCAAGGTCAATCACCTTGGAAAAAATCCAATAGGAGCACTCTTGATCAAGCGACCTTCTGAAACACCTCTTCAGCCCCATGACACAATTGTAGAAACAACCTGGTCCATGTTGGTGCTCAACAAGGAACAAGCAATTACCTAGTTTCTCAAGATCCAACCTGCCACACACTACATGTTATGATCTTATTCTCATGCGATTGTGACCATAGATAAACTAAATAGAAAGGACATAATCTATATACTACTCATGATGAAAAAAGTTAGTAATGAAACATATTCCCACTAACATCCCAATAGTTGGATATATGGAAGATAATAGGATATATAGCAATGGGCCTATATACTTTCACTTGATCAGATAAACATAATTTATGGTATATGCACTAAGTAATAACTCGATAATTTCTAATTGCAAGAAACCAACACGTAGATATATATTAGGATGAGGATTGAATAATGATCATGACATGCCATGTACAAGATGTGGTTACATTGACATCTAAACTTTTGATCATTCAACTTAGAATTGATTATCTACATATTAGTAAATGCAAGTTTGGTAATGTAATATAAGTCAATGGAAAAACATCTTAGGTACCAATGTAATCCTTGGTAAGTGGTAAAAACCCTACATAATCATACAAGAATTAATAACATTGATGGTAATTGGAAATACAAATAAATATGGAGTGTGTATCTAACTATGTTGGCTAATTTATGAACTAAATGATAATTTAGAGGAAAAAACCTATATGAGAATGTACTTTAATAAACATATACACAAAATGATTTTATATTTTGACAAGACTGACACTAGATGACATGTTAGTTGGACTGTATCTACATTTACTATATTTTGTATAACTGTATGGGATATACTTAGATGCATATACCTACCAAGGCCTGAGTATGAATACATGACCAATATGTATAGATAAGTCTTATTAAACCCTAGATATTCCTAGTAAGGATGTATTGATAGATAAAAGCTAATATCATCTCTCACCATACATGTGATTGGTGTTTCTAAAGATTTGAAAACACTACCTAACATTAAGAAGCCAATTGTAGGTTTAAATTTACTTTCAATGATGAATGGGTAATCATGGACTAAATGTGTGTATATGAAACACTTTTAGGTGGAGAAGGACGAATGGCAAATTTTCCCATAAAAATAACACTAGTCGTGAAGATAAGGTATGTACTCCTCCCTATTTAATTCTGGGCATAATTTGACTTAAATCTTTTTACAACGAGGAATCTTTTAAATATTGTCCCCTTTTATTCAACCATATTGTCAGTTCTTCATTTTCTGATATTGAATCATCTGATTCCCCAAAACTTGATGAATACCTTGTTGTCCAGGGTCTATGCCCCCACTTGCTTTGTTGTTTGTACTTGAGAATGTGAACGATGAATGCTTACTATCTTGCCACTATTTACGCATGTTGAATAATTTGATTAGATAACTATCGTAGACACTTATGCATAACCATTAGGGCATGCTTTTCCGCCTAGGGTGTGCTTTTCCACCCATTTTATAGGATAATGACTCAGTGGTGTCATGACCCTACTGTAGTTACTTTAGTCCAATATATCTGCATACGAATGATCATGATTGTTGTGATATTGTGATTGGTTATTGGTAAGATGTGTTATCTCACTTTTTTATTTATATGCCTCATTCTTTTGGAATTCATGTTCTTGATATATATCTTTTTAGAACTTACTTATCTTTGATGACCCTCCTTTTTATGGGAACATCTCTTTTGCTCATTTTACCCATTTAAATGCCCAAAATATTGTTAAATATACATACTCAGCTTTTGCTATCACTCTTTCTTTCCTATTTTTTGGGTGTTCCCTCCACCCAGGTGTAGGTGCTTTATAGGGAAGAGACTCAGGATGACTGTGAGCTTATTGGTGAACTTAAGGACAACTTGAAATAGCCTTATTACCCTATGCATATGGGCTTATGTGCATATAGATGTAACTTTTTATTAAATGTACCACCCATAGGGTGAGAAAGTTATGTACATGGAATTATTTTGTAACTTTGTAAATAATTATGTTTTCCACTTCTTAAATATTTCATGGCTCATGTATGTATCATTGAGTGGGCCCACTATTGGGTCCCACTTCTTACACAAACACATACACACACAGAGACACATAGACACACACACATGCGCACACACATACACACACAAAGCTATATATATGCTTTTAGATATAAACAAAATATGGTGAAGTACAAGTGCAAAAAGATATCAAACTATAATGTTGATTTAACAAGATCAAAGCCAAATATTCTATTATGTCCTCCTATGGAAACATAAGAGAACTAAAGCAAGCATACATTTTGATTGTATACACATTGTGGATATCTAGGGCACCCTTGAACTTGATCTAGAACATGCTAGTTGTTCTAAATTTATATCATATATAAGTAGTCTAACTCTTAAAGTGGAGTAAGGACCTCAAACTCACATAATACGCTATAGAAGAAATATCAAATTTAAGTTAAAAATTACTACTTAAATAGATATTTGAAGTATTAGGAAAAAGGCAATAGAAGTATTGGATACCAGATAGAGAAACTAATACATGTCATACATCTAATAAATACAAATCGAAATAAAATGTACAATTGCCAAGTGTATAGGATTATGTTATAGTTCAGAAGAGCTTCACTTCACATTCATTTCCCAAATGGGAACAATCAAATACTAAGAGATTTAACCATGTACCTAAGATCACCATGTACTTGGTAGAATTACATCTAAATCACACATCTTAAATGGTAACATATCCACTCGAATATTGTGCCCTGAGAAAAAAGGGTACAAGATGGTCACACCTCCATTAAACTATTGAATGCACCAACAAGGCCTTGACAAAAAGCTCATATGATAAGATACTAACAAGAAAATCCTTTAAAGATATCAATGCTAAGGTGATATGTGGGCTCTGATCTCCAACCATGACATAAACACGATTAAAACTTAACGGAAGCGATTCGATAATCAGCGGAAGGCAAAAATCACGGAAAATTTAAAACTTTTAAGACAAGAGCTTGAATCCATAAAAACTTCTTTCATAAAGAGAGATAAACTATTTACATCTCAGGATAATTACTTCTTGAGTAATTATATACATCAAGATACAAAATCTCAAGATCACATAACAAAAGATTCCAAGACCTGAGAGTACAGAGGACACATAGGACTGACTCTAACTACACCATATGGCAGGACAATCTCCACCTGAGATTCTACTACTGCTCCTGGTGCTGCTGCTGCTGAAACTGATCACCTGTAGGTTGGTTCCTTCGTCTCCGACGTCCACCTAAAAGTTGAAGTCTACGGGGTGAGACAATTTTACATAATTGTCCCAGCGAGAGTTATAACTCTCCGCCAGAAGCTTTATTATAACATCAGCAAATATCTTAAGCAGTAAAGCCTTCAAAGTATTAGATAACAGTTGCAGCTATAACCAAGACTCAACATTTATGAGGTATGAAGAAATATAAGCACTATTACAGTGTAACATCAATCAACTAACTTGGAGTTATCTCTAACAAGTATACTACGTGGTTGATTATGTTTTACAAACAACATTATGCCCTGTGGAGATGAGGCATACCACTCATACTCCAACTGATCGCTGAGAAGTCACATCAGTATCATACATAGGTCATCAAGAGAGCCGGATTCTCATGACCTTCACCTTCCTCAGTCAGTAAGAGGATCACTTGTAGGACATCTCGTGTCTCTACTACTATAGCTCACCAGGGTAAACTGGTCCTTCGCTATTCTAGAGTCACAGTGGCGTTCTGTACTCTCTTCGTCATCAGGAGATTTCATGTTTATCTCCACTGATACGGATATCTATATTTTCTTCGTCATCAGGAGGTTTCATGTTTACCTACCACTGATACGGTATGGAAATATAGTGGAGGATGGATGGATTACACATCTACATCACTTTCCTATACTAGGATGTAAGGTTCTACACATCCATGTACCCCACATACTCAAAAGTATGTGCTCCAGGAGTTCCCTGAGGAAAAACCTATTTCACCATCACTTAATCTCTGACAATGATGGATCTATGATCAGGGCTCTACATTATACTTGATTTGTTAGGTACATTCAGTATTCTTTAACAACATACATTGTTCTTCAAACAATAATCAGTAGCATAACAGCTAAAATAGAAGAATACTAAATGTAACAGGCCTAACTCATATCATTCATAATTTCTCATCATACTCATCACAAGTCATCTCTAAAGCATGACTTTGATGGTATTCATGGCTCTCACAGCCTATTATCATCATAGGATGCCATTGACAAGGCATCAAGTTACTTTTCTTATTCATAAGGCTAACAACATGCCTTCAATGAATATAACATCAACATCCATACCTGGATAAGATCACCTTCATATCAGAACCTACATGGTTAATTCAACTGATAAAGGTAATACAAAATAAGTAATATACTTCCCTCTCTTGTCATAAGAGTTAAATCCTCTGATTCTCATCAATTGGAGTTTAATACTCATTTGCATGCCATTACCCTTGAATTAGGGTTTACTATTCACATTACATGTCATCACCCTTGAATTAGGGTTTACTATTCACATTATATGTCATCACCATTGAATTAGGGTTTACTATTCACATTAAGATGAATTGAACTCATAACATCATCATGTATGAGTAACATCATCACTGATGCTCTCAGATTAGTTCAAGGTTCATCAATTATCATAATTAAGGTTTTTATGATCTCACACAGGTGAATCATACCCTAATTATGCTCACTCATGTGATTTGGAGATGCTTTAATCGAGTTTCCACTTAAAAAGGGTACTTTCTCTCTCTAGAAGTACTTTCTCTCTCCTCATACTTGTTAGGTGATGTCAACACCACTCTAGATTAGGTTGGATTGAGTCATCATAGGCTAACATAGTTAAAACATCATCATCATGTGATTAGGGTTTGATCTGATCAAGGTATTACTCAATTTACCCTTTAGGGGTATTTTGGTAATTCACCCCATTGATCATTATCATGGTCAAAACCTTAGTCAATTAACCCCTTAATATCCTAGGTTGTCATTAGGGTTCGATTAGGGCAACATTGAACCTTTTATATCATCCCTTGATTGAATGAAGTCAACCTTGAATCACATTGATCGATCTCAACCATCAATCTCCAATTGATTTGAGATCGTTTGAAAGTGTTGACCATTTAGCTAATTTTGACTTTCCAAGACCGTGAGGGTGTGTTGACCGTTTAGTCACCTTGACCTCAGGACCGCGAGGCCCCTCGCGGTCTTGAGACCGTGAGCCCCCTCTCGGTCTTGAGACCGCGAGCCTCCTCACGACCTTGAGACCGCGAGCCTCTTCACGACCTTGAGACCGTGAGCCTCTTCACGACCTTGAGACCGCGAGCCTCTTCACGACCTTGAGACCGCGAGCTCACATGGTCTCAACCGCTTGGACCCTCAACAAGGTTCAATGATACATCTGATAATGTTAACCCATGTTGAAGCCCTCAAAAGGTCAGAGTTATGTTGACCACTTATGAATTGGGTCAATTAAGATTATGCTTAACCAATTGGTCATTCAATTGACCCTCAATTGTTGACCAATTAGGGTTGAAGTCGATTCAATTAGGGTCTATCAATGTTCACCCATCAACACTCAACAATGTGCATCAACACAAGGTTGAACCCTTCGATTGAGCTCCAATTGGGGCCAAACTTGGCCCAATCGGTCTTGAGGTCATGTGGGTGGACCCCACATGGTCTTGAGACCGTTTTCCCAAGATTTCATCAAAGTCTAATGTGATTTGATAGGGGTTGAACCATAATTGAGTCACAAAATTAGTATTTTAATCAATTTGATAACTTATTGAAATTGGGTCCTCAATCGGTCAAATTAGCTTAACCCTAGACCTTCAAACGGTCTTGGGTGATTGTCATCTCGGTCTTGAGACCTTTTGGATGAGTTCCAAACGGTCTTGAGACCGTTTGCCCGTCCACTTTTGGATTCTAGTGCAAAATTCATCAAGGTCTGACCTATTGAGTTGATGATCATATCAATATTTAATTGCAATATAATTTGGTATAAATGTACCTTCAATTGGTCAACTATTCTTGACCCCAGACCTCCAAACGGTCATGGTTGATTGCCCTCGCGGTCTTGAGACCGTTTGGATGACCCCCAAACGGTCTTGAGACCGTTTAGGTCAATCAACCCTAAAAACCCTAATTAGGTCACCATAATTTCAGTACTGATTTCATCTAGGGTTAGCCCTAGTAATCACCTTTCAACTCTTAGCTCGTTTGGAATTAGACCATCAAACTTGGTGAGTTGTTAACTAACATAATTTTGAACAGTAATTTCATATGGTCAAAGCTTGGTCAACGACCTTACACGGTCTTGAGACCGTTTGCCCAAAAAGGCAATTTCAGACCGTTTGAAAATCAGGAATAAATTCAATTAAAGTTGTTACTTAAAAAGGTCATATCTCCCGATTCCTTTGGAGTTAGCCTCTCAACGTTTGAGGGTGATTAGCCTATATAATTAGGAACAGATTTCTTATACGGTCTATGCTCGGTCAACGGTTCCAAACGGTCGTGAAGACCGTTTGCCCTCTCGCGGTCCAGAGACCGTTTGCTCACCTCGCGGTCCTGGGACCGAGAGAGCAAACTGTTGGGACCGTTTAAGAAAGTGAAAAGTGGTGGGTTTTTCTTGTAAATCACGCCTTCATCTCCTAGCTCAAGAACAGTACAGATATCCCACGGATTTGCTTGCAAGGTAGCAAAGAAAAGTAGGGAACATGAAGAATTATCATCTAACCGCATAAAAGAGATGTATATAGTAAAACATGGGTTTAGAGTTATAAAACCCGCCTAAAGCTTGCTCCTTGAGCTCCAAGCTTTCAAGATCCAAGCTCTGATGGCGTCCTTGAGTTCCCACAGGTTGGCCAAGGTGAAAATTCCAAGGAAAAATGAGAAAGGATGGCTAGAAAGATAGGGTTTCATGAGTTAGTCACCAAATTGACCTTGAATTTGAGTTCTAACCATGGAATTAGGCAAGAAGAGGGATTCAAACCTACCTTGCACCCTTGGTCGTTCCTCTTTGAGCTCCAAGACAGTCCTTAGTCGGCCAAGCAAGGGGAAACAGTGATATGCACGAAGGAAAGGTTCCTTTGCTTGAGAGGTAAAGTGTATATATACATGGGTGAGGTTTCATTAAAGGCCCATAAGTTTCCCCCTAATTCCAACTAGGTCCTTCCTTCATTACTTGCTCGTCCCTTCCTCTTTATTCTAAGGACAAAACTTCTCTTAAGGTCTAGCAAGAGAGGTAAGGAAGATCAATCTAATACTAAGGTACTTACATAAAGAGCTATTGCACATATACCCTGATTATTCAATCACAAGGTATATTTCATAACTTGATAATTCAATTGAGGTGACTTACTCATCATTTCTTCTCTAAATGATGGCAAGAATCTAGAAAGATACATTAGATGATATATTTTACAAATTGCATCCCTTAATTTGGGTAAATTGCATTTTACCCGAAATTAGGGTTTCAAGCACCGGGATTGCTTCCACAGCTGCACCTTGGTGCCCAAGCTTGGGAAATCCCTCAAACTTTACCAAAAAGATTCTCATGATGTCTCAACATTAGAGGAACATCTCATCATGTGCAAATTGCAAGCTAACCCTTTCAACTGGGTATATTGCACATAGGTCCATGTATATCAAAATAATGCTACAACTTTAAATAAAAAGGAGCAAATATTGAAATATATGTTTCTGAGAAACTTAATTACATGCTCAGAGTTAATCACAAAGATTTAATTACATATTTAGGCAAAACACCTAGGGTTAACTCATAACCCAGGGCAGGGATGTTACAAATTATCCACCCCTTACAAGGATTTCGTCCCCGAAATCGATAAGACATATTAAGAGAAAAGGGCAGGATACTTCCTTCTCATCTCATTCTCTAGTTCCCAAGTGGCTTCTTCAATGCCACGGTGATTCCAGAGGACTTTCACAAGACTTATATCTTTCTTCTTTAACTTTTTAATTCTGTTATCAAGGATTGACACTGGTCCCTCCTCATAGGATATATCATCATTCAATTCTACTTCCATGGGTTGTAGAACTGACTCGGTGTCTGGGTGACATTTCTTCAACATAGAAATGTGAAACACAGGGTGTAACCTCTGTAACTCTGGGGGCAGCTCTAGTTTATATGCTACCTTTCCAATCCATTCAATGATTGGATAAGGCCCCATAAATCTAGGAGCTAACTTCCCTTTCCTTCCAAAACGGAGGACTCCTTTCCAAGGTGAGACCTTGAGATACACTCTGTCTCCAACCTGGAACTCTAAGGGTCTACGACGTTTGTCAGCATAAGATTTCTGCCTATCATGAGCAGTCTTAATCTTTTGTTGTATTACTTTAATCTTTTCCGTGGTCTGCTGCACAAGGCCAGGACCTAACAACTGATGTTTGCCAGTCTCAAACCAACACAAAGGTGATCTACAACGTCTACCATACAAGGCTTCATAAGGTGCCATATCAATACTATGCTGATAGCTATTGTTATAGGCAAACTCTATCAAGCTTAGGTGTAGATCCCAACTTCCGGTGAACTGGAGAACACATGCTCTCAACAGGTCTTCTAAGGTCTGTATAGTCCTTTCAGACTGTCCATCAGTCTGCGGATGAAAGGCCGTACTAAACCTCAGTTTGGTGCCTAAGGCTCTGTGCAATTGTTCCCAAAAATGACTCGTAAACTGAGGACCTCTGTCAGAAACTATTGTGACAGGAACTCCGTGCAAACGCACTATCTCTTGGACATACAACTGTGATAGCTTTTCAGCAGAATAGGTTGTTTTGACAGGTAAGAAATGTGCTGTCTTAGTCAACCTATCAACAATTACCCAAATGGAATCATGTCCCTTGCTTGTCTTGGGTAGGCCAACTACAAAGTCCATGGTCACATGGTCCCACTTCCACTGTGGTATGGGTAAAGGTTGCATTGTACCTGCATGCTTCTGGTGTTCAGCTTTAACTTGCTGACACACAGGACACCTCATAACAAATTCTGCAACATCCTTCTTCATTCCAGGACACCAATACAAATCTTTCAAGTTTCGATACATCTTGGTACTCCCTGGATGCATAGCATACATTGAAGAATGAGCTTCCTCCAGAACTAACTTTCTCAGGTTATCTACATCTGGCACTATCATCCTCCCATTATAACAAGCTACTTGATCCTTTGAGTCATGGAAACCATCTTGCTTCTCATTTCCATACTCAGATCTAATCTGTTGAACTACAGTATCCACAGTTTGTGCTTCCTTAATCTGCTCTCTTAGGGTAGGTTTAATATGCATCTCAACCAACAACCCGGCTAACAATGACACTTTCAACTGTACATTGTCTTGCCTCAAAGAGATAAGCATATCTCTTCTAGAGCATACTAAAGAGTTTAGCTGTGTCCTTTCCATGGTTGATGTTGCTGATTTCCTACTTAAAGCATCTGCAACTACATTGGCCTTCTCTGGATGGTAATCAATTGTACAATCGTAATCCTTGATTAACTCCATCCAGCGACGTTGCCTCATGTTGAGCTCATGCTGAGAGAAGATATACTTAAGATTTTTGTGGTCTGCGAAAATATGAAATGTTTCTCCGTAGAGATAGTGTCTCCAGATTTTCAAGGCATGAACCACAACAGATAACTCTAGATCGTGCGTCGGATAATTCTCCTCGTGTTTCTTAAGCTGTCGGGAAGCAAAAGAAATCACTTGTTTATCCTGCATCAACACACATCCAAGTCCATTCTTGGAAGCATCACAGAAGACTACATATCCTTTTCCTTGTTTAGGTAGCACTAGCACAGGTGCACTTGTCAATCTCTCCTTCAGCAACTGGAAAGACTGTTGACACTTATCACTCCAAGAAAAAGGAACATCTTTCCGGGTTAACTTGGTCAAGGGTAAGGCTATAGAACTAAAGTTCTTAATGAACCTTCGGTAGTAGCCAGCTAACCCTAAGAAACTTCGAATCTCCGTCGGTGTCTTCGGTTGTTCCCACTGTAGAACAGATTCTACCTTTGTAGGGTCAACACAAATTCCCGAGGCAGATATTACATGTCCAAGAAAAGATACCTCCGGTAGCCAAAACTCACACTTGCTAAACTTAGCATACATCTTATGTTCTCTTAGCAAGGTCAAAGCTTGGCGAAGATGCTGTTCATGTTGCTGAGCATCCTTACTATAGATCAGAATGTCATCTATGAGGACGACAACACACTGATCAAGGAAAGGTCGAAAAACTCTATTCATGAGTTCCATAAATGCAGCTGGTGCTTTGGTTAGTCCAAATGACATAACCGTGAACTCATAGTGACCATATCTTGTCCTAAAGGTGGACTTGGATATGTCACTATCCTTAATGAGGAGTTGATGATATCCAGACCTCAAGTCTATTTTTGAAAAGACTGTTGCACCACGCAATTGGTCAAAGAGATCATCAATCCTCGGCAGAGGGTACTTATTCTTTATTGTTACTTTATTGAGTTGTCTGTAGTCGATGCACAACCGCATTGACCCATCTTTCTTTTTAACAAACAAGACCGGAGCACCCCAAGGTGAAGTACTCGGTCGGATAAAACCTCTCTCAAGTAGCTCTTGAAGCTGTTTCTTGAGTTCTGCCATCTCGGCAGGCACCATTCTATACGGAGTCTGAGCTATGGGTTTCGTATCTGGGATCAGATTAATTTCAAAATCAATCTCCCGAGGTGGTGGTATACCAGGAAGTTCTTCAGGAAACACATCCTCGAATTCCCTGACTATGGGAACTTCAGCAGGATTGGTCCTTTCCTTGGTAACATCTACAACATGGGCTAAGAATGCATGACATCCTTGCCTCAACAGCTTATCAGCAACCATAGCTGACACAAGACAGGTGGGCAGAATCTTTCTTTCACCTTGAAAGATCCATGTGTTGCTTTCATCAGCAAACACAACCAACTTGGACTCACAATCCAAGACAACTCTATACCTTTCTAAGGTATCCATCCCGAGGATTATATCAAATCCCTGCATATCAAGTGGTATAAGGTCCACTTGAATGCGATGGTCAGAAAAGAAGAGGATGCAGGGAGAACATACCTCCTGCAAAACGGCAGACTCACTCAACGGAGTCTCTAATAACAAACTATCTGCCCTATGACTAACAGTCACATTGCAGTTATGAATCACTTCACGAGTGATGAAAGAGTGCGTAGCACCCGGATCAATCAGAACGGATACAACACAGGATGTAGACATATCAGAATATAAAAGTTTCATCTGACCTGCCACTACCCGTGGATTGACCACTGCCTCCGGTGGGTTCATAGCATAGAACCTCGCAGTCGCTTGGTGTTGAGGTGGTGCTGATGATCCAGCTTGAGACGCTTGTCCACGTCCTCGAGCTACTCCTTGATGTTGTCTGCTCTGAGATCTCTGTTGATTCTATCTCGGAGGTTGTTGTGTCATACTAGTAGGCCTAGAACGGCAATCCTTCATCAGGTGTCCCACCTTACCACAGTTGTAACAACTCCTCTCCTGTTGTTGTGGTCTGGGTGGTCCAGTGACTGACACAGATGTAGAACTGTGTGTCCCTTGAAGCGGTTGACTCCGTCCTCTACCTCTGCTTGGTGTCCATTGAGTTTGAAAACTCGATCTGGGTGGTGGAGGGTTAGGTGCAGAGAATCTAGGTTTCTTGGAATCCCTAGATGAAGAACCCTGGAACTGTGGATATCTTTTATGGGTTTGTCTCTTCTCAACCACAGATCTCTCTATCCTTCGGACTGACTCAACGAAGGTAGAGAATCTCTCTCTATTTTCTAAGGCAGACACAGGGGTTGACATATCAGAATTCAAACCCTTCTCGAATCTTCTGATTCTTTCCTCATCCGTAGCAGCCATGTGCGGATAGAACCGCAACAACTCCATGAACTTAGCTTCATATTCACTAATGTTCATCATACCCTGCCTTAGTTTCTCAAACTGAGAGATCTTCTCATCTAGGAAGGTCTTTGGAAAATATCTATTGATAAATTCCCGACGAAACTCTTCCCATGAGAACTCTACTCCAGGTCTCTTCTGCTCTTCCATGTTCCACCAGTGACCAGCACTGCCTTTGAGAAGATAGACAGCATGTCTAACCTTCTCAGCTTCTGGGATGATAAGAATCCTGAAATCCTTCTCCAACTCTGTCAACCATAAGTCAGCATCTGCAGGGTCGGCAAACCCAAAGTACTCGGTAGCTCCGACACGACGAAGTCGTTCGAATGTCTTACCGATACCTTGTGCTTCAGGCTGGACAGGTGCCCTAGGTGCAGGAATGGGCATCCTATCGGTTATATGTGTCATGGCATTCATGAACTGCCCGAACATCGTCTGTACAGCTGGGTTACTCATGTCAGCTGGGTCGAACTGGGGTGGCTCTCTTGGTGACTCAGGTGCAGGTTGTTCTATCCTTGGAACCCTTGCACCACCTCGAGGTGCACTAGCACTACTCTCTGCCACGTACTCATCATGATGTTCTGACATCCTTAGGTATCTTCTCCTCCTGAGGAGCAGAAGATTCTATTAGATAAGGAAGGAGTACTAAAGATAGACTCGACATCCTAAGTCCTATGCCTCTGTAGACTCAACTGACCTAGAGCTCTGATACCACTAATTGTGGGCTCTGATCTCCAACCATGACATAAACACGATTAAAACTTAACGGAAGCGATTCAATAATCAGCGGAAGGCAAAAATCACGGAAAATTTAAAACTTTTAAGACAAGAGCTTGAATCCATAAAAACTTCTTTCATAAAGAGAGATAAACTATTTACATCTCAGGATAATTACTTCTTGAGTAATTATATACATCAAGATACAAAATCTCAAGATCACATAACAAAAGACTCCAAGACCTGAGAGTACAGAGGACACATAGGACTGACTCTAACTACACCATATGGCAGGACAATCTCCACCTGAGATTCTACTACTGCTCCTGGTGCTGCTGCTGCTGAAACTGATCACCTGTAGGCTGGTTCCTTCGTCTCCGACGTCCACCTAAAAGTTAAAGTCTACGGGGTGAGACAATTTTACATAATTGTCCCAGCGAGAGTTATAACTCTCCGCCAGAAGCTTTATTATAACATCAGCAAATATCTTAAGCAGTAAAGCCTTCAAAGTATTAGATAACAGTTGCAGCTATAACCAAGACTCAACATTTATGAGGTATGAAGAAATATAAGCATTATTACAGTGTAACATCAATCAACTAACTTGGAGTTATCTCTAACAAGTATACTACGTGGTTGATTATGTTTTACAAACAACATTATGCCCTGTGGAGATGAGGCATACCACTCATACTCCAACTGATCACTGAGAAGTCACATCAGTATCATACATAGGTCATCAAGAGAGCCGGATTCTCATGACCTTCACCTTCCTCAGTCAGTAAGAGGATCACTTGTAGGACATCTCGTGTCTCTACTACTATAGCTCACCAGGGTAAACTGGTCCTTCACTATTCTAGAGTCACAGTGGCGTTCTGTACTCTCTTCGTCATCAGGAGATTTCATGTTTATCTCCACTGATACAGATATCTATATTTTCTTCGTCATCAGGAGGTTTCATGTTTACCTACCACTGATACGGTATGGAAATATAGTGGAGGATGGATGGATTACACATCTACATCACTTTCCTACACTAGGATGTAAGGTTCTACACATCCATGTACCCCACATACTCAAAAGTATGTGCTCCAAGAGTTCCCTGAGGGAAAACCTGTTTCACCATCACTTAATCTCTGACAATGATGGATCTATGATCAGGGCTCTACATTATACTTGATTTGTTAGGTACATTCAGTATTCTTTAACAACATACATTGTTCTTCAAACAATAATCAGTAGCATAACAACTAAAATAGAAGAATACTAAATGTAACATGCCTAACTCATATCATTCATAATTTCTCATCATACTCATCACAAGTCATCTCTAAAGCATGACTTTGATGGTATTCATGGCTCTCACAGCCTATTATCATCATAGGATGCCATTGACAAGGCATCAAGTTACTTTTCTTATTCATAAGGCTAACAACATGCCTTCAATGAATATAACATCAACATCCATACCTGGATAAGATCACCTTCATATCAGAACCTACATGGTTAATTCAACTGATAAAGGTAATACAAAATAAGGAATATACTTCCCTCTCTTGTCATAAGAGTTAAATCCTCTGATTCTCATCAATTGGAGTTTAATACTCATTTGCATGCCATTACCCTTGAATTAGGGTTTACTATTCACATTACATGTCATCACCCTTGAATTAGGGTTTACTATTCATATTATATGTCATCACCATTGAATTAGGGTTTACTATTCACATTAAGATGAATTGAACTCATAACATCATCATGTATGAGTAACATCATCACTGATGCTCTCAGATTAGTTCAAGGTTCATCAATTATCATAATTAAGGTTTTTATGATCTCACACAGGTGAATCATACCCTAATTATGCTCACTCATGTGATTTGGAGATGCTTTAATTGAGTTTCCACTTATAAAGGGTACTTTCTCTCTCTAGAAGTACTTTCTCTCTCTATAAGTACTTTCTCTCTCCTCATACTTGTTAGGTGATGTCAACACCACTCTAGATTAGGTTGGATTGAGTCATCATAGGCTAACATAGTTAAAACATCATCATCATGTGATTAGGGTTTGATCTGATCAAGGTATTACTCAATTTACCCTTTAGGGGTATTTTGGTATCTCACCCCATTGATCATTATCATGGTCAAAACCTTAGTCAATTAACCCCTTAATATCCTAGGTTGTCATTAGGGTTCGATTAGGGAAACATTGAACCTTTTATATCATCCCTTGATTGAATGAAGTCAACCTTGAATCACATTGATCGATCTCAACCATCAATCTCCAATTGATTAGAGATCGTTTGAAAGTGTTGACCGTTTAGCTAATTTTGACTTTCCAAGACCGTGAGGGTGTGTTGACCGTTTAGTCACCTTGACCTCAGGACCGCGAGGCCCCTCGCGGTCTTGAGACCGTGAGCCCCCTCTCGGTCTTGAGACCGCGAGCCTCCTCACGACCTTGAGACCGCGAGCCTCTTCACGACCTTGAGACCGCGAGCCTCTTCACGACCTTGAGACCGCGAGCTCACATGGTCTCAACCGCTTGGACCCTCAACAAGGTTCAATGATACATCCAATAATGTTAACCTATGTTGAAGCCCTCAAAAGGTCAGAGTTATGTTGACCACTTATGAATTGGGTCAATTAAGATTATGCTTAACCAATTGGTCATTCAATTGACCCTCAATTGTTGACCAATTAGGGTTGAAGTCGATTCAATTAGGGTCTATCAATGTTCACCCATCAACACTCAACAATGTGCATCAACACAAGGTTGAACCCTTCAATTGAGCTCCAATTGGGCCCAAACTTGGCCCAATCGGTCTTGAGGTCATGTGGGTGGACCCCACATGGTCTTGAGACCGTTTGCCCAAGATTTCATCAAAGTCTAATGTGATTTGATAGGGGTTGAACCATAATTGAGTCACAAAATTAGTATTTTAATCAATTTGATAACTTATTGAAATTGGGTCCTCAATCGGTCAAATTAGCTTAACCCTAGACCTTCAAACGGTCTTGGGTGATTGTCATCTCGGTCTTGAGACCGTTTGGATGAGTTCCAAACGGTCTTGAGACCGTTTGCCCATCCACTTTTGGATTCTAGTGCAAAATTCATCAAGGTCTGACCTATTGAGTTGATGATCATATCAATATTTAATTGCAATATAATTTGGTATAAATGTACCTTCAATTGGTCAACTATTCTTGACCCCAGACCTCCAAACGGTCATGGTTGATTGCCCTCGCGGTCTTGAGACCGTTTTGATGACCCCCAAATGGTCTTGAGACCGTTTAGGTCAATCAACCCTAAAAACCCTAATTAGGTCACCATAATTTCAGTACTGATTTCATCTAGGGTTAGCCCTAGTAATCACCTTTCAACTCTTAGCTCGTTTGGAATTAGACCATCAAACTTGGTGAGTTGTTAATTAACATAATTTTGAACAGTAAATTCATATGGTCAAAGCTTGGTCAACGACCTTACACGGTCTTGAGACCGTTTGCCCAAAAAGGCAATTTCAGACCGTTTGAAAATCAGGAATAAATTCAATTAAAGTTGTTACTTAAAAAGGTCATATCTCCCGATTCCTTTGGAGTTAGCCTCTCAACTTTTGAGGGTGATTAGCCTATATAATTAGGAACAGATTTCTTATACGGTCCACGCTCGGTAAACGGTTCCAAACGGTCGTGAAGACCGTTTGCCCTCTCGCGGTCCAGAGACCGTTTGCTCACCTCGCGGTCCTGGGACCGAGAGAGCAAACTGTTGGGACCGTTTAAGAAAGTGAAAAGCGGTGGGTTTTTCTTGGAAATCACGCCTTCATCTCCTAACTCAAGAACAGTACAGATATCCCACGGATTTTCTTGCAGGGTAGCAAAGAAAAGTAGGGAACATGAAGAATTATCATCTAACCGCATAAAAGAGATGTATATAGTAAAGCATGGGTTTAGAGTTATAAAACCCGCCTAAAGCTTGCTCCTTGAGCTCCAAGCTTTCAAGATTCAAGCTCTAATGGCGTCCTTGAGTTCCCACAGGTTGGCCAAGGTGAAAACTCCAAGGAAAAACGAGAAAGGATGGCTAGAAAGATAGAGTTTCATGAGTTAGTCACCAAATTGACCTTGAATTCGAGTTCTAACCATGGAATTAGGCAAGAAGAGGGATTCAAACCTACCTTGCACCCTTGGTCATTCCTATTTGAGCTCCAAGACAGTCCTTAGTCGGCCAAGCAAGGGGAAACAGTGATATGCACGAAGGAAAGGTTCCTTTGCTTGAGAGGTAAAGTGTATATATACATGGGTGAGGTTTCATTAAAGGCCCATAAGTTTCCCCCTAATTCCAACTAGGTCCTTCCTTCATTACTTGCTCGTCCCTTCCTCTTTATTCTAAGGACAAAACTTCTCTTAAGGTCTAGCAAGAGAGGTAAGGAAGATCAATCTAATACTAAGGTACTTACATAAAGAGCTATTGCACATATACCCTGATTATTCAATCACAAGGTATATTTCATAACTTGATAATTCAATTGAGGTGACTTCCTCATCATTTCTTCTCTAAATGATGGCAAGAATCTATAAAGATACATTAGATGATATATTTTACAAATTGCATCCCTTAATTTGGGTAAATTGCATTTTACCCCAAATTAGGGTTTCAAGCACCGGGATTGCTTCCACAGCTGCACCTTGGTGCCCAAGCTTGGGAAATCCCTCAAACTTTACCAAAAAGATTCTCATGATGTCTCAACATTAGAGGAACATCTCATCATGTGCAAATTGCAAGCTAACCCTTTCAACTGGGTATATTGCACATAGGTCCCTGTATATCAAAACAATGCTACAACTTTAAATAAAAAGGAGCAAATATTGAAATATATGTTTCTGAGAAACTTAATTACATGCTCAGAGTTAATCACAAAGATTTAATTACATATTTAGGCAAAACACCTAGGGTTAACTCATAACCCAGGGCTGAGATGTTACATGATAAGTGAGGAAATCACATCCGTGTCAACTAAAATTGATAGGAAATATGACACTGTTAAGTCATAATGAAGAAGTTCCATCTAACTTGTAGTGACCCTATGGGAGACAATTCCTTTAGGTTGACTCATGATATAGACTTGTAATGTTTATTGTAAGCGGTAGGCGGCCACACCCATGACTCCTAGTTATTGGTCTATAAGACCCTCTCTACAAAGCATGCCATCTCTTAGAGCCTCCATGATTCATGCAATGCATCAAATACCTATGCTACGTGACCTCTCGCTATAACTATGCATAGAAATTTATGACAAACATTATATGTACATATGGGTAGCTACTCTTTTAACAACGTGGTCCATTGTGGTTGTTGCTGTAGAGTAGACAATGTCTGCTAAACTACAACCTCGATGACCCTATCACTAACACTAACCCAAAACTCATCCCCCTCAAAGGCAGAAGATCTCTGCCTTTTCCTTTCTAGGTGATCACTGTTACTGGATATGGCTCCTCGATTTAGACACTCCATGACTCTTATGAGACTATTTTTGCTAATATGGTTCCAAGTAACTCAACCTCATGAAACTAGGATAGCCTACTAGGGGTTGAACTAACCTCTTTCTAGACAAACTAATGATGAACTATCATTGTACTCTCAATCCTTCTCATCGACTCCATGAAGGATGAGAATTATCATGATTCAATATCATGAAAGCTACATGTTTATACCCTTTTCAAATTGTTATATCCTCTCATCACCTACAGGTGCAAGATATAGGTTGAACCTCAACAAGTCAATAATTTTCACTTTATATTCATTAATGCTCATTTTCCTATGGAATAGGTTCTCAAACTGTCACATTATCTCATGAAGGTACAATTGGTGAAAGTACCCACCCTCAAATTCCTTTTAAACTCTATCAAACCGATCACTTATCCTAGCCTCTTTTCCTCCTACATGGTTCCCAATGGCCAACACTCTTAGGAAATAAGATTGCATGCTTGATATCTTCTTCAATATATCCATGATATAGAATGCATGCTCAATCTAAATTAACCAAAAATATGAATTTGTCACATCCAACGTCTTACCTAACAAGCATCCTCCCTGAACCATAGGGAGACTTAGTGGAGGCAGTGCTTATGGTGAAGGTATTGTCATCCTATCCATCATGTGCATGAAGATGGACATCAACTTTCAAAACATGGCCCAAATATCCAGGTTACCTTATGTTGTTGGGCTCTATGGAGGAGGTGGAGGCTACTAAGACCCCACCTTAAAACTCTTTTCTATGGTGCCCTCATCCCCCCTCTACTATACGTGGCACACAACTACTCTCTACACATCCTTCACATGTTGCTTCCATATATACCATAAAAAATGGTGTTTACATAGGGAGGAAGCACAAGAGCACAAATAACATCACAAGTCCTTGTAAATCAAGGTAACCTATGATACCACCAAATATGGCACCCCAACATAGGGATGGCCACAAATTGATAAAATGTCAAACCCATTCTACTTCATATCATGAAACAAGAATGAAAGAAAAGTCTAAATGAAACTTTTCAACACCATTAGCATGTATGATCACATGAAAGACCCATTATGTTCATATTTCAACATGTAACTATACAAAGTTTTTTAATTGTGACCAAAGTTACCATATGTTTATACAAAAGATCTGCATGTTCCTGTAAACATCATGACATCATGAGAATGGAATAAAACTAAAAACTAGTCATAGTATAAATAATATAAAACAACATGGCAATACCTAAGCAACACACCACAAAAGGATAGACTCTCACCTTCTTATCACCTCTACCATGGAGAAGGAGTCTCAATATGACTAAACTGTTGGGTTAGTGATAAGAACCTAAAAAGGGCAGAGAACCATGTGAGTGGGAACAAAGTATCAATGAGAGACAAGACATCTATAGAGTATTCTAAGTTCACAAAATATAGTAAATATGTTGAATTTTGGTAACTATATGGTAAGAAGCAACACATACAAGACATCTCTAAGTAGTCATGATAATATAAAGTAAAGACATGTAAAATGTCAAAGCACACTAGATCTAGTAAAAACATTACAAAGGGAAAGCGGTAAGATACTATATAGGTGAAGTTACAATAGTTTGATTACATATTTGACTTTTAAGGCATGGGTAGTTAAAACATACCACCCAAACTACTGGATAGTGACGGAAGTCTCCTATCTCACGATAGATGATCTTAGGTTTATTTAGTCTCCTTAAGATCTTGCCACACCTCAATCAACATGAGTATATAAAGTAGGGGCTCATCATTCTATGACCTACATAACAATACCAAGATCATCATGGATAATTGGTTCACAACACCTATCGTATCACATAAGAAGTACTATCTTTTAATCATCATATCACATAATTATCAATCAAATGGGTAGAGATGCCATTCACAACAGTATATACAACCTCAACCAAACTCATAAATTTCAAGATGACATGGGGGCATTCATCATATGGATTATTGGTTACCCATGTATATTCAACAATATACGACTCAGATTGCATCCTCACAATATCGAGATTTCTACAAGGATACACATTATTCTATCCCAACTTCCAAACAGTGAGATACCTATATGGTCACAAGGCACTACATGAACTAGGATTTCAATGATTAGGTAAGCTATTAACTCATCTTTGATATATAAAGAAGGTATAATTCCTAATTCTTACTAAGGTACTCATAAGTGAAGCATTACAAATCGTTGAATCCTAATATGAACTTAGAATACACATATATTACCAAAATTTTATCATTGTAGTTATACAAGGGTCATAACATAATAAGGTCTCAAAATACACTTATAATTCAGTGGAATATCTTCTCATGACATAAGGAGTCAACATGTAAAGTTTTTGTCAAAAAAATTTCCATAACTAACGGACTTAAAATCAAATGCCTTAGATGAAGATCATTATGTCTAATTGACTGATGCAATACACCGGTTATATTTATTTATTAGTCCACAACTTCAAAAAATTATTTATCACTCTCCCATCATTTGAAACGTATGTGTGCATAACCATAACATATGCTTATTACTTTAATAATTCCAAATAAATCCATAATAGTTCCAACTAAATCATGCACTTAAGGAAACAAAGCAAGATATATGGAAATCAAGGTTGAGGTCTTACAATAATTATTGGTAGTGATTTGAAGTGTCAGGTGATAAGATTAGTGGTGATTTTGGAGGTGGTAGTGGTGATGTAAAATGAGATACAATATTTTCAGATTCACATTATTTTGGAGTGGATATAACCATAACCGATATCCCATTTGAAATTTTCAGATATGAAATTTGATATCCAAAATCTAGTTTGGATTATGTGGATGTCATATTTTTTTTTAAGTTTTAGACTTGAAACCAAATCGAATGTGCGGATTCCAGATATTCACTTATAGGCCTACTCCATGTACACTCGACCATGATCACGATGCTTACTTATATCTACAACTCCATTTTTTTGAAGGGTTTTGGAGGAGGCAAAGAAGCAGCGGAAACAAAAAAAATTTCTCCCCAAACCCGGAACAAAAGGAATCGCGTCAACATCTATATAATAGGAAAGATGGTTTGTTCATCATACCTTGTCCCGAGGCTTGCTCGGCGACAATACCACGCGCCTTGCACGGTCTTCACCTCCGGTCTTGGACGGTGTTTGTGCAGCTCCTGGTCGCACCGGGACTGAAGACTCCTCCTCCTACCGGACTGTCGGATGACGGTTGTCCTCCTGAGCGGCAGTGACCTCCCGCCTCTGAAGTAGTCCACATGGACCACCCGGAACTCCACTCTCCTTGTCCCACAAGGAAGTGGAAGGAGTCGCACCCTCCTGTTGACGTACTAGTCGCCAACACACTCTCCTGCTGTCAATTGCAACTGCAATTGTCCTTCCCTTGCTGCACCTCCCTTTGCGAGAAGCACTTGCTCAGGCTCTCTCTCAGTTACCAAAACCAGAGAGAACGACAACTTTGCAGAGCAATCAACTTGCACTAAGTTGTACTCTGAGAAGCCCCCCAATACCCCTATATATATAGGCGGGTCATGGGACAGGGTTCTCTGTGCCCGGCAATACGGGACTAAAGCAGGAGTAGAAGGGTTCGGGATTTTCCACAAGAAGCAACCATCTCGCAACCTGAACCGATCGGTTCATAAGTGAACCGGTCGGTTGGGGACCTGAACCGATCGGTTCACCACTGAACCGATCATTTGGGACCCTTGAATCGATCGGTTCACTCATGAACCGGTCGGTTGGGGTTCCAGGTTGGTTCCCGATTGACTTTCCTTGTTTCTTTCCCAATTGGTATCGAATACCAATATTATTCCCAATCGAATTGGGCAATTGAAACGAAAGGAAAATTCTCACCAATCCTACTTTCCCAAGTTGCTCAATTGCACCAGTTGAACCGATCGGTTCAACACTTGAACCGGTCGTTTCACTTTGTGCATGAGCCGATCGGTTCAACAATTGAGCTGACCGGTTCACCAACCTCAGCCGACCGGTTCATCACATGACCCGATCGGTTGGGAATGCAGATTTTGTAGAATCAGTCAAATGTGATTTCAATCAATCCGATACTCCAATCAATGCGTTCAACACCTTGAACATTATGATATTGAGTTATCGATTAATTGAGTGTTTAATTGAACTACTAAACTCCTTTAGTAATCAATCTAAACATTGCTTGTGGACAAAACTCCTCTTCCAGGTTAAATCCTATGTGTGTGACCCTGCAGGTCCATTTCACGTTGGTAGTGAAAGTCCATAAATCTTATGACTTCACAAGCAAAGAGCGGTGCCTAGTCACACATCATTGCTACCCAAGTGAAAGTAGAAAGTTGGAGAACAACTTTCATCCTACAATCCGTGAATGGTGTTACAGTGAATGTATAATTCCTTTGTCACTGATATCCAGAATGAACTCGAGGCATGGAACAGTCATCCTGTCAATGTTCATTCATTTCCTTGATCTCAGAGTAGACCGAGTGAGATGTGTATGACATCAATATCACATATTGATTCACACGTGTATGCGCATGCCTTTCTCAATCCTACTCATCAAGTGGCCAAGGATATCAAACTCCCTCAGGAGGGACAAATCCCATATCTATCACTCACCCCTCAAAAGCCCCATGTGTCAAAGCCACCCAATCATCACCTTTATAACAACCCATGTTTCAGGACTGCGTTTGATGATGTCAAAGTGTACCCAACGACATGTGTTGAGTGCAGTGATTTCAGGTCTAAGAATCACACTCACCACCATCACTGTGAGAGCTGACTGTGACTACCATGTCATGGTTCCATGTGTCACTCTCACGGTGGGTCTGTCCGATACCTTGTTCTCTAACAAGTACCTATGTGCTTGGTTTGATATCACCATATCATGACTAATGAGATTCTATCATCAACCAACACACAATCTAGTCTTTAGTGTTATTGATGTCTATGGTTATTTCCACAATAACAACCGACTAGGGACCAAACAAGAAAGAATACTCTTAGCATCCGTATGATCTCATCGTTTAGGTCCTCAACCCAAAAGCATACGTCATTGAGTAAAACAATCTTTAGACATCTATCATGTTACACCATCATCTCAGAAACAGTTTAAACATATAGATTGGAAATTTCCTTTATATTATTATTCAAATCATTTACAAAGTATCCCATTACAATCATCATATGACTTGCTCTATGGGCATACATACCAACAGACTCCCACTTGCACTTAGAGCCAGTCACTAAGGAAATGCAGTCCTTGTGACCTAGCATGACCATCATGCTTCTGCTGAGAAAGGGCCTTAGTCAGTGGATCAACTATGTTGTCTTCAGTTGGTAATTTGCAAATCTTCACATCTCCTCGCTGTACGATCTCTCGTATGAGATGGAAGCGCCGCAGTATGTGCTTGGACCGCTGATGTGATCTGGGCTCCTTAGCTTGTGCAATAGCTCCATTGTTGTCACAATAAAGCTGAATTGCATCACAGCTACTGGGAACTACACCAAGTTCAGAGATGAACTTCCTGATCCACACAGCCTCCTTTGCTGCATGCGAAGCAGCAATATACTCGGCCTCTGTAGTAGAATCGGCAACTGTTTCTTGCTTGGAACTCTTCCAGCTCACAGCTCCATTATTAAGGCAAAACACAAATCCTGACTGCGATCTGTAATCATCTTTATCAGTTTAGAAGCTTGCATCGGTGTAACCCTTTACAACCAGCTCTTCCTCACCGCCGTACACAAGAAAACGATCCTTAGTCCTTCGCAAGTACTTGAGGATGTTCTTCACGGCTGTCCAGTGAGCATCCCCGGGATCAGACTGGTACCTGCTCGTCATGCTAAGAGCATACGAGACATCTGGGCGTGTGCACAACATAGCGTACATGATGGATCCTATGGCTGATGCGTATGGGATCCCATTCATACGCTCCCTCTCTTCACAAGATTGGGGACATTGAGCTCTAGAGACGGTAACTCCATGTAGCATAGGGACGTTGCCTCTCTTT
Source organism: Alisma plantago-aquatica (assembly GCA_963693085.1). Taxonomy (NCBI): domain Eukaryota; kingdom Viridiplantae; phylum Streptophyta; class Magnoliopsida; order Alismatales; family Alismataceae; genus Alisma; species Alisma plantago-aquatica. The sequence goes on along the minus strand of OY856409.1, from coordinate 1,336,750,152 downwards.
GAGTTCTCCATGCTGAACCGCTTCAGCACCTTGTCAATGTACGTGCTCTGACTTAGTCCGAGAAGCCTTCTAGATCTATCTCTATAGATCTTAATTCCTAGAATATAAGATGCTTCTCCTAAGTCCTTCATTGAGAAAGTTTTCCCAAGCCAAGTATTTACCTTCTCTAAGGCTAAGACATCATTCCCCATCAAAAGTATGTCATCCACATACAATATGAGGAATGTGGTCGAGCTCCCACTAACCTTCTTGTACACACAAGGTTCATCTTCATTTTGAATAAAGCCAAACACTTTGACTTTTTCATCAAATCGAAGATTCCAACTCTGAGACGCTTGCTTCAATCCATAGATTGACCTTTGCAGTTTACAGACTTTATTGGCATTCTTTGGATCTACAAAACCTTCAGGTTGTGTCATGTACACATCCTCATGTATATTCCCATTAAGGAATGCGATTTTAACATCCATCTGCCAAATCTCATAGTCATAATAAGCTGCAATAGCAAGCATGATCCTGATGGACTTAATCATGGCAACTGGAGAAAAGTTTTCGTCATAGTCAACATCTTGAATTTGTCGAAAACCCTTCGCAACCAATCTGCCTTTATAAGTTTGCACATTACCATCCATGTCAGTCTTTTTCTTAAAGACCCACTTGCACCCTATGGGTTTTACCCCTTCGGGTGGTTCCACCAAAGTCCATACTTTGTTGGAGTACATGGATTCCATCTCGGATCTCATGGCTTCAAGCCATTTCTCAGAATATGGTCCCTCCATAGCCTCTACGTAGGTAGTTGGATCATCATCTATGATCAACTCTCCACCTTCCTGAGTTACAAGGTATCCGAACCTCTCAGGTTCAAGGCGAGTCCTACTAGATCTACGAGGTCCTTGTGTTACCTGAGGAGACTGAGATTCCACAACACCTTGTGAATCTACATTTTTCTCTGGTACATCTATCGATTCAATGTTCTCTTGTTGGGCTTGAACCTCTTCAAGCTCTATATTCCTCCCACTGTTTCCTTTGGAAATAAATTCCTTCTCTAGGAACACAGCATCCCTGGCAACAAACACTTTGTTGTCGGTAGGGTGGTATAGATAGTATCCCTTGGTCTCCTTGGGATATCCAATAAAGTAACATTTATCAGATTTGGGTCCAAGCTTATCAGGAAACATTTTCTTGACGTAAGCCCCACAACCCCAAATCTTCATAAAAGACAAATTGGGACGCTTCCCAGTCCATATCTCATATGGTGTCTTTTGAACCGATTTAGATGGTACACGGTTAAGTGTAAACGTGGCGGTTTCAAGAGCATAACCCCAGAAAGAAATTGGAAGATCAGCAAAACTCATCATAGATCGCACCATATCTAACAATGTGCGATTCCTTCTTTCAGACACACCATTATGCTGTGGTGTTCCAGGCAGAGTCCATTGTGATACAATACCACGGGCTCGCAGAAGGTCCTCAAACTCCTGGCTCAAGTATTCTCCACCTCGATCGGAACGAAGTGCCTTAATACTTTTACCAAGCTGGTTCTGTACTTCATTCATGAAATCCTTGAACCTTTCAAGGGTTTCTGACTTATGTTTCATCAGGTACACATAGCCATACCTACTGAAGTCATCAGTAAAGGTAATGAAGTACTGATACCCACCTCTGGCATTAGTTCTAAAAGGCCCACATACATCAGTATGTATGAGTCCTAATAGATCACTAGCTCTCTCACCTTTACCTGAAAAGGGAGTCTTGGTCATCTTACCCAACAAATAAGATTCACATGTCTCTATTGATTCATAATCAAAAGAGTCTAGATAACCATCTTTATGGAGTCTAGAAATGTGTTTCTCATTTATGTGCCCTAGACGACAATGCCAGAGATATGTTTTGTTTGAGTCGTTGAGTTTTTGCTTTTTGGTGTTTACGTTGTATACACTTGTCTCCAAGTCTATCAAGTATAGACCATAAGACATAGGGGCACTGCCATAAAAGATCCCATCTTTAGAAATGGAACACTTTCCATTCTTAATAAGAAATTCAAATCCATCTTTGTCCAAACAAGAGACGGAGATGATATTCCTATTTATGGCAGGTACATAATAGCAGTTCTTCAACTCTATTATTAGCCCACTAGGTAGAGTTAACTCATAGGTTCCTACGGCATTGGCGGCAACTCTTGCCCCATTGGCAACACATAGTTCAACCTCGCCTTTCCCCAAAGGCCTACTTCTCTTAAGATCCTTCACATTTAAACAAATGTGAGATCCACATCCGGTATCAAGTACCCATGACAAAGAATTAGTAAAGTTAATCTCTATCACGTATACACCAGAAGTAGAGATCTCTATCTCCGACTTCTTCTTCCATTGTTCCTTCCATCCTCTCCATGTAGAAGAAATTGGTTTGGCGAGAGAACACTTCTCTCCCTTACCTACTTTCCTCTTCACCAACGCATTAAGCGTACATAGAGTGGATTCTAAGGCTCCTGGTATATCTGGATTGTGCAGAACACTTCTCACAGTCCTCAACCAGTTATGGAATTTATTCTCAATTAATTTGCCCATTTTAAAAGATGATTCTTTTGCCATTCTACAAGAGAAAATTTGCATTTGTCAAAACCTTTTTGATTTGATTTGAATAAAATTTGACGATAGTTAATTATGCCTTTAATTAATTACCGTTTCCACTATTTTGACTCAAATTGATAGCCCTCACCATCAATTCGGAAGATTGCAGCGTACAATCTTCTAGTGGGTCAAGATCCTAGAATCCTCTAAGCCATGGACCAGCTTTGGCTGTCACCCACAACTCAGATCTTCCGGGTAGGCAACTCTTGCCAATTGCATCATATGCAACTCTTGATGAATGAACATGCGCAACACCTTGCCATGAACATTCCGTGCCTCTGGGCTTAGACGCTCTAAGAATCACCAGTTAAGTCTAACCCAAAAGCCGACACGGTAAACATGCACCCTGCTTTGGCAGAACCTACATGTCGACCCTTCACACTTCCACAAGATAGATGGCGCACCACGCTTTGGCGTAACCTACGCTTGGTCGATCAAGTTTGCCATGTGTGTCGCTAATGGAAGGCATATAAGACTTAATATTTAATGAGAGATTTGGTTTTATATACATATACATATCCAATCACCACAATATATAGTACGTATCATATACATGCTATATCCCACAGAAAACATGCATAAACGATAAAAAGCAATGATTATGGCCATCCTATTTGTGATTCCTCGAGCCAAGAGGAATCACGGTCATCTAGGTCTACATCATATACAACATGTACAAGATGAAATCTGTGCCTGCCTTTCTGGGTTTGATCAGCTCATCTCCATGACTGATCGGCTCGCCATCATGTTGGTTGTTCGGGTGCCACCAGCCGATCGACTGGCGCCTCCAGCCGATCGGTTCACCGGTCATCGTGCATCTCCTCAGGTCGCCACCCGATCATCTCGTTCCTCGAACCGGCCGTCTGGATCACCAACCGATCGGTTCACTCCTTGAACCGATTGCCTACAGGTTGTCCGCCGTTCTTTTGACATAACAGGAAATAAAATCTATCCTATTTACAATTGAATTGTGAAACCCCGAGTTACATTCGGGGGGAGCAAAGGTAGGAAAAGAATTCTCGAATTATTTCGAGTTACATCAGGAATAGGAGAAAGGGAATCGGTGCGCAGACCGAGATGCAAGCAACCACACAGACAACCACACACAGATATAGGGGTTTATAGGCCATAATCATGCTACACATCCACCACAAAACTCGTTTAAGGGTGACGCGTATCGAGTGCATTAATATTACATATCATATATGTATATTAGGGATTTGTGGATTGGACATGTATAAAGCCGATATTATTCGCATCGCATGCAATAAATAAAGGCGACAAACCAAAATCGATCATATCGATAATCCTAAAATATAGAGAGGTTGACGTGGCTCTCATACCACTGAAGGGTTTTGGAGGAGGCAGAGAAGCAGCAGAAACAAAAAAAATTTCTCCCCAAACCCGGAACAAAAGGAATCGCGTCAACATCTATATAATAGGAAAGATGGTTTGTGAATCATACCTTGTCCCGAGGCTTGCTCGGCGACAATACCACGCGCCTTGCGCGGTCTTCACCTCCGGTCTTGGACGGTGTCTGTGCAGCTCCTGGTCGCACCGGGACTGAAGACTCCTCCTCCTACCGGACTGTCAGATGACGGTTGTCCTCCTGAGCGGCAGTGACCTCCCGCCTCTGAAGTAGTCCACACGGACCACCCGGAACTCCACTCTCCTTGTCCCATAAGGAAGTGGAAGGAGTCGCACCCTCCTGTTGACGTACTAGTCGCCAACACACTCTCCTGCTGTCAATTGCAACTGCAGTTGTCCTTCCCTTGCTGCACCTCCCTTTGCGAGAAGCACTTGCTCGGGCTCTCTCTCGGTTACCAAAACCAGAGAGAACGACAACTTTGCAGAGCAATCAACTTGCACTAAGTTGTACTCTGAGAAGCTCCCCAATACCCCTATATATATAGGCGGGTCATGGGACAGGGTTCTCTGTGCCCGGCAATACGGGACTAAAGCAGGAGTAGAAGGGTTCGAGATTTTCCACAAGAAGCAACCATCTCGCAACCTGAACCGATCGGTTCATAAGTGAACCGGTCGGTTGGGGACCTGAACCGATCGGTTCACCACTGAACCGATCGTTTGGGACCCTTGAATCGATCGGTTCACTCATGAACCGGTCGGTTGGGGTTTCAGGTTGGTTCCCGATTGACTTTCCTTGTTTCTTTCCCAATTGGTATCGAATACCAATATTATTACCAATCGAATTGGGCAATTGAAACGAAAGGAAAATTCTCACCAATCCTACTTTCCCAAGTTGCTCAATTGCACCAGTTGAACCGATCGGTTCAACACTTGAACCGGTCATTTCACTTTGTGCATGAGCCGATCGGTTCAACAATTGAGCTGAACGGTTCACCAACCTCAGCCGACCGGTTCATCACATGAACCGATCGGTTGGGAATGCAGATTTTGCAGAATCAGTCAAATGCGATTTCAATCAATCCGATACTCCAATCAATGCGTTCAACACCTTGAACATTATGATATTGAGCTATCGATTAATTGAGTGTTTAATTGAACTACTAAACTCCTTTAGTAATCAATCTAAACATTGCTTGTGGACAAAACTCCTCTTCCATGTTAAATCCTATGTGTGTGACCCTGCAGGTCCATTTCACGTTGGCAGTGAAAGTCCATAACTCTTATGACTTCACAAGCAAAGAGCGGTGCCTAGTCACACATCATTGCTACCCAAGTGAAAGTAGAAAGTTGGAGAACAACTTTCATCCTACAATCCGTGAATGGTGTTACAGTGAATGTATAATTCCTTTGTCACTGATATCCCGAATGAACTCGAGGCATGGAACAGTCATATCCTGTCAATGTTCATTCATTTCCTTGATCTCAGAGTAGACCGAGTGAGATGTGTATGACATCAATATCACATATTGATTCACACGTGCATGCGCATGCCTTTCTCAATCCTACTCATCAAGTGGCCAAGGATATCAAACTCCCTCAGGAGGGACAAATCCCATATCTATCACTCACCCCTCAAAAGCCCCATGTGTCAAAGCCACCCAATCATCACCTTTATAACAACCCATGTTTCAGGACTGCGTTTGATGATGTCAAAGTGTACCCAACGACATGTGTTGAGTGCAATGATTTCAGGTCTAAGAATCACACTCACCACCATCACTGTGAGAGCTGACTGTGACTACCATGTCATGGTTTCATTTGTCACTCTCACGGTGGGTCTGTCCGATACCTTGTTCTCTAACAAGTACCTATGTGCTTGGTTTGATATCACCATATCATGACTAATGAGATTCTGTCATCAACCAACACACAATCTAGTCTTTAGTGTTATTGATGTCTATGGTTATTTCCACAATAACAACCGACTAGGGACCAAACAAGAAAGAATACTCTTAGCATCCGTATGATCTCATCGTTTAGGTCCTCAACCCAAAAGCATACGTCATTGAGTAAAACAATCTTTAGACATCTGTCATGTTACACCATCATCTCAGAAACAGTTTAAACATATAGATTGGAAATTGCCTTTATATTATTATTCAAATCATTTACAAAGTATCCCATTACAATCATCATATGACTTGCTCTATGGGCATACATACCAACATTTTTGTCTTGTATTTATTGTATATGATGCTTATATGGTATATATGAGCACGGCGATCTTTTGTATAAACAAGTGGTGATCCTGGCCACTTAAGATGAATGTTTTACAATTACCTGCATGCCAATGAAAATAACACCCCTTTTCTTTGATCTTACATGAAGTGTTGGATTTTTATGTATTCCTTGCCTTCTTAGTTTATGATTCTAAGCAAGATCTGTTCATAGTTTGTTTATAAGGTTTCTTCTCACTTTGTGGCCATTCCGACCCTCATGGTGTGTTTGTGCTCTAATATGGAGGTTGGGGTGCCACAATTATATATCATGGAAGGTGGAACTTCGATTCTAAGTTAACATGATGTGTCCATGGTGTTTAGCGCTTATATTACAAGATTTCTAGGAATGTTTGAGGGGAACAAAAAGGTTATGGGTCCCCGAATAAAGATACATAGTGATAGAGTGCCGAACTCCACAAACATATAAAAATTAAGTGGGAGATTTTCACAAGATTACCAAATATTGATAATAAAACATTCTAGAGTATCAACTAAGAAAAGAAGAAGGCTAAGAAAGTAGTCCAAGAGGCAAGAACTAAATACTTTGAAGACATTAAAAGCAATCTAGATACTAGAAAAGGAAAAACCATAATAAAAAATGGATACTTGATCTTGTCCAAATGAAGTGCATCGAGAATGAATATGGTAGTTGTTTATAGACGATGATGCCAAACTGATTGACTTTGCTAACCTATGTTTGATTCTACTACTAGCTCAACTCTCTCTACCCACGTCAATTTCTCCTTTGCGCGATGAAAGACTAGGGATTTTTTTTTGAAATTGTTTCTGGGGTAGGGGTGCTCCTATTTATAGAGGTGAGGTAGGTAGAACGGAAGTCAAGAATCAACTCAAGCATCATGATCTCCTATGAGGAATGCAATAGCTGGTGATGAAACTCCTAGCAAAGTGTCACTCATCAGAGCCCAATCCTAAAGTACTCATGTAGGCAACAACCCCATGAGGGCACCGAAGCAAGGCATGCATCGAAGCGAGGTAGGCACCACCATGTAAGTGAGTCAGGAAAGATGACTTTCACACTAATCCAATACAAACTGAATAAATGAGAAAAACATTTCCGTAAGTTTTTCAATACATAACTTTAAATAATGTAAAAGACTTGTGTCGTTGTGGTACATGAGACATTACCCACACATGATAGATTACTCAATTAGAGATCAAGAATATTAAGAAAATGATAAAGGCATGTAGGTTAGATGGTAACTGTGTTGATGTATAGAAGAGTATGGGGGTGAACTAAGATAAGTGGTTAACATAATCCATCAATTATATTCTTAGGACAAAAAAAGTAGATGAGTGGAGGAAAATACCATGTCCCCATCAAGAAGAATAAGTGTTATACATATTTGAACAAAATGTAGAGCTATCAAGTTGACATGTCAAATCATTAAGCATTGTAAGAGGATTATTAAGCACATATAGAGACCAAAAACACATTTTACACAAACAATTTTGTTTCATGTCAATACGATTCATAATATACTACAATTTATGTTATGGAGGCTTATGCAAAAGTATAGAGAAAATAAAAAAGATATCCAAATGATTGCTCATTATTTTAGAAAAGGCTAATTATCAAACATTGATAGATTTTACGCTTGGAGGATATTGTTGTCTGAATACATTGATTTGATTAAATCCATGTATGTCATCTCATATGTGAGCAGTATGACTCTAGAGGGAAAACTCCAAGATTCCTAATTTATAAGGATCAACTCTGAGACCATATTTCTTTTCTATGCTTATGGATGATTTGACTATGAAAGTTCATGATGTATTCCCTTGGCGTGTCATTTGCGATGATATTATGTTAATTATTAAAAAACAAACTAGAGTTCAAAGTATTACTTCAAATAAGTGCACGAGTTACAAATTGCAACTCCAACCCATCTATTATTTTATGTTATGATGCCAAGTTGGATGGAGTTTATGTACGAAAATGTGATAAATTTCATTATTGAGGCCAATTACTTATATGCATGGCAATGTCTAAGATGATGTATGTCACATGATCACAACCCAACGACAAAGTGTGGGAGTGCACCCTAAACTATTAGGTCCATGAAAGTCATCTTAGATCAAAAGGTAAGTTATATAGAATAAAAATAAGGCAAATTATTGTGTATAGGAGTGATATCCGGGAGTATTCATGTCCATGTATTTGGATTTTATTTGTTTGTTTGATAATTATTTGATTTTTATTATTAATTTGACGCTTTATACACTGTATTATATCTATATTGCGTTTTGTTTGTGTTAAGTATGTGTTTTCAAGCATTTTACTAATATGTTATATCCAATATGCAATACATTTCACCCATCGACCATTATTTATGTCTCTTCTCACAACTTCCCGCTCCCTCCTTCATATTCATTTTGTTTCACTCTCTTTCTACTACTTCCCTCCCCCTTCATCCTATTTTCTATTTCTATCTTCCTACTATCCTCTACCTTTGTGTTTTTCTCAATCAAAATATCAAACATGCACCTTCCTCTCTCTACCGTATCCCTTGACCATGCCACCAAAGTCTTCCCGGGGAAGGGGTCCAAGAAGGGGGTTGTAGAAGGGTCCACATGTTACTTCTCACATAATAACTTTTTTGGATCTGCATGGGCCGAAGCCCACCCCCTCTCCAAACAGGTGCCAGAGCCCGGATGACCCAAGAGGTTGGTAAATACAACTGACCCGAGCGGGGAATCGAACCAGCGACCCTTCATGAGGGGCGCGCTGGCTTGACCGCCCGGGCTACGCTGGCCGGGTTTCTCACATAATAACTAATTAAGTAACAACGTGAATGTGAAATCATTGAAGACAAGTTACTCATGGATTACCTCAAATAGTAATAACATGTGCAACACAAATAAAAAAATGTACCGAATCAAAGTAATGATATTCCTCAAGTATAGATAAAGGACGAAGAAGTAAGACATTATAAAGAGAAATTTAGACGTTGAGATCGTAATGAAAACATGAAGCATAACTAAATGAAAAAAAAAAAAGATGGACCCGTATAACCAAACCTTACGTAGTATGAAATGAATTTTTTTAAGGAAGTACGATATGAAGCTTAGGGTGGTGGTGATAGACGATAAGTTTTTGAGGACACCAGCAGACGGTGGCAGATTCGCAACAATGACATTCAGTACAAAACCTAAAAGAAAAATTCGTTACCCTGGGTACCAACACTCTCCCCACTTATTTCCTTTGTTACCTTTATGTTTACCCAACTTAAAATGGAGCAAAGCTAAATAAATATTTGAACTCGATGCGACAGAGCAAATATATTTCTGAGAACCACGTTGAAGCTGAATCTTAGATATAGTACCCATACCAATGGCTCTTACTTGATGAACCGCTTATATCGGCAACAAAAGCAAATTGGATATGAAATTATGTGAGTTAATCTTCAAGCAGCCTTATCGAGAATTGGTAAGTTAAATCAGAATCATTTGGTTGCAGCCAAGATGATTTGAAGCTGTCCCTTAAATACCAATAGAAGACAGCAGTATGGGTTTGATATAGAGTTAAATTTTCCTGATGCTTACTCGTACTGATGTGCGTTTTGACGTGCTGGGAAAACCACCCCACGGCCCACCTATCAGTCCTATGCCACCTTGCACTTGCCACCTGCCAACGTGTCAGATTTTTTTTTACTTATAACTTTTAAATCAAACGGAAATAAAATGCGTTACAATCCTTATGAAAAGTACATTCCAACAAGAGTAATATTGACATATTTTTAAAGGAAAAAAGGAAGAGGAAAATATGGAGAGAATAAAAGGAGAAAGGAGGGAAGTAAAAAAGAAATATAAAAAAAGATAAAATAGACGTATATGAAAAGGAAAAGAGAAAAGTAAGGAAGAATGTAAATTAAGAAGAGGAGGAAAGTAATAAAATTTTATTTGAATGCGACCACTATAGACCTCAATACACGTATTTTTTTTATTGAATATGCATACTATTTACTTCACTGCACCCACTATTACGTCAATACACCCACTTTTATTTGAATGTATCCACCACTGCTTCAATTGCACACACTTTTGCTTGATTGCACCCACTACAGTTCAATATGCCCACTTTTACGTTAATGCACTCATTATTGCCATTAATGCGCCTACTTTTGCTTGAATGCGCCTATTACAACCTCAATGCACCTATTATTGGCTTGAATGCGCCTACTTTTGCTTGTGCCTACTACAACCTCAATGCGCCCAATTTTGCATGAATACACATATTATTGTGCTGAATGCACCCACTATTGCTTGAATACACACACTACTTTAATGCCCCAATATTACTTGAATGCACCCATTTTTGCTTGAATACACACACATGCTTAAATGCGGCCACTATTGTCTAGAATGTGCCCATTACCCTCATGCGCACATTAGTGTCCTCAATGCACCCATGTTTGCTTGAATACACCTACTACAGCCCTCAATGCGGCCATTATTGCTTGAATGGTTTACTACATCACTAAATGTGCCCACTACTTCCCTTCTCATTTCTTTCCTCTCCTATCTTTACTTCCTTCCTCTTTTTACTTTTCACGTATTTTTTCATTTGTTTTCTCACTTCTTTTACTTCCCTCCTCATACCGATGTATATATATTTTTAAAAATATGATAATATTAGTTTTGTTAAAATGTAATTTTTATAACAAATCCAACAATTTTTATTTCCTCAAAAAATTTACTATAGATCAAAAGTTATACACAATAAATTTTGCTTTCTGTTTCCTCTTAATATACATGTGTATTATTTTAGCAAAAATATGTTAATATTGACTTTGCAGGAACATATTTTTTTTATAACAAATCGAACGGTTTTTATTACGTCAAAAAATTCATTATGGATCAAAAGTTATACACATTTTTTTTTAATTTCTCTCTTAATCGCTCTCTACAACCTATCAAATCACTCCGGTTGTCCCGTTTACCTACCCCGTACCAACTCACCCCCTAAAACTATTCATCCGCCTAAAACCACCCACCCCGGGTCCCGTACGCTGGGAAACCGGTCACAGGGGCGCGTGAAACGAGCGCCCCCCTGCAAAGCACATCACATACACATTTTCCTTTGATATACGGGTCTAAATAAATACGGTAATGTAGATTTAGTTGACAAAAAAGCAATACAAGTAACAGGAAAAGCTGGACGCTGAGCAACAAATCGATGTGACACATGATGCGGTCTGACTAAAAGAGATTTGATAACTTTAAAAGTAACATTTCTACGCTACCTACGAGTCGAGACCAAGGCAACTCTGTCAGGAGATTGACTACCACAGCCACTTCCAGAGTTCCACTAGATTAACCATTCCCTCTAAAACGACGAGATGTGGGACATCCTCCTCTTGATGACTGACTCCTGTTCTGCCACCATTAAGCAGGTTTTCTTCAATTAAATAAACAATCGAGAAAAAAGATATATCTGCAAGTGTCCTGGTCGAAAGGCAACTGTCCTGTTAGTTTAGTAGACATGCCTATATATACAGTAACACTTGCCAATCACTCTATAAGAGAGATCACTAGATGTCAAAAAGATTGGACAAAGGCATTACATGTGCAATTGTTGCCCGTTCCTGTTTGCAGAAAAAACCAGGGTTTAATTTCACACAAAGAACTAGATGATGACTTTCCATATTGTAACTCTCTTAAACCATGTTCACGTTTTCACTTCGAGCTCCACAAAAGCATCATAAGATTTCTGACATCTGTCACAAGAAACTCTTAAGTGTTAGTGTACCAGTTCTATATGCAGCAAACAATACTGAACTTACATTTATAGGCATTTCAGCAATAAGAAAACCGCAGCTCTCCTCAATTGCTTTAAGGGTCACAACTTCACCACCGACAACCATGTTTATCACGACTCCATCTGCAACATACACATCAAAAGTTAAACATTCAAGGATTATGTTACATCCAAGGATGCTAGATAGATCATAATTCCGTAGGGTATATTGTAAAAAACATAAGAAGAAAAGGTTATGCCAGTTTATTGAATTCTCAAGCACATCAGAAGTATTGATAAACTCATCTTGTTTATATGTTGACAATTCAACAGCCTGTCAAAGAATTTGTTGTACATTCAAATTCATCCTCAGAAGAGAAGTAAATAGTCAAATATGAAAGAAAAATTTACAAACAAACCGGGTATTAATGACATCAGAATTCAACATAAAATTCCCAACAATCCAGTTGTACGGCCATATGGCCTATGTTTCACCCCTAATTATAATTAGTTGTGCACAGTGTGTGCAATTCATGAAAAGGAAATAGAAAGAACCAACCTAATTAAGTACTAACAGTGACAAAGCAGTACACTAACCCTAAAATACTGCCAATTCAGATGAGGGTCACAAATAAGTTGAAAAGTTGTAAATATTGTATTCAACGAGAGCAGATGATTCTAAACTGCTCACATGGTCCTATTAAGCTGTGGTGGACAAGGAATTGACAAGGTTGCTGAACACATGACATCCCAAAGGAGTCCCAAGGCTCCCACATACTCTCTTTTTCGACCTGGCCTGTTTGGAAATGGTGTTATCCAAGGACTGTCTAAATACCTCTATGACTAAAAAAAACCAACCTAGGTTTTAAATCCTGACTTTGCCCGATCATTAAGTTCCCTAGTTGCCCAGTTCATCATCCGCCGAAGTAGGCATCCAAGATTAAAGATAGATCACTTGAGGTTGGAACAAAATACTTCTCAACAAACATTGATATACCCTTTGCCTCTTTCCGTTTGATTTCAAGCAGTTTGCCTTCACTTTTTGATATCAGTCTTTCTTTACTTACATCCTTGATTTCCTTTAGAAGAAGGTTTTTATACCTAAATATAGTTTCTTCACTTTTCAACTTTATTGTTCATAATAAGGTATTATGTAGTCAAAGAATCTGAAAGAGTCTCTCTCTCTCTCTCTCTCTCTCTCTATATATATATATATATATATATATATATATAAGACTAAATAGACACACACACATATATATACTTTTGTGTGTTTGTGTGTGTGTGGGGGGGGGGGGGTTTATACCTAAATATAGTTTCTTCAGTTTTCAACTTTATTTTTATAGAGATATGTTTATAAAAAAATCGGTGACATCTTTATGTTCTGTCCATGACACTCTACACCAAACTACCTGCCCCTACACTCCACAACAAAATGGAGTTGCTGAAAGAAAAAACCGCCACTTGTTAGAGGTTACTCGCACTATACTCCTTCATTATGAAGTTCCTCAACGATTCTGGCCTGAGGCTATCTCTACGGCGTGCTATCTTATCAATCGCATGCCATCTTCTGTTTTACACAATCAAATTCTTTACACCATTCTTTTTCCCGATCCCTCCCCGCATATTTGGGTGTACCTATTTTATCAAAAACCTACGCCCGGGGTTAACAAAACTTGATCCTCGCTCCACCAAGTGTATCTTTTTGGGATATTTTAGAACCCAGAAAGGATATCGTTGTTTTAAACATATTCTGAAGCAATGGTTTGTGAGCGTTGATGTAGTATTTTTTGAGCATATGCTATATTACTCGGATGACGGAGCATCACTCTCCTGTGATATGTTGGTACCCACGGCGTTGCCTGATGTTGTTGAGATTGTGCCCTCTTCTGAGCTGCCACCTGAAGCCCGACCTCTGCAAGTTTACAAGTGAAGAAACAAGATAAGTACTCCCTCCATGGCCCCTCCACAATCAATTCCTCCCTCTGCAGATGATCATACAACCACTGAGGTAACTTCTGACTTACACCTATATATCAGTCAGCGCAAGGGTGTTCATTACTGCACGAAGCATCCTATTAGTCACTTCTGCTCATCTTCTAATCTGAATGACAGTTTGCGTGCTTCACTTCTACTATCTCTGTTGCCTCTATTCTGAAAACTGCTGTAGAAACTCTTCTCATTCCTGCATGGAAACAAGCTATGGAACATGAAATGCAAGCACTCTCTGATCGCAAGACGTGGGAGCTTGTGGATCATCCTGCTTCCTGCTCTACTGTTGGATGCCGCTGGGTCTTCACCATTAAAAATGAACCAGACGATACGATTGAGCGACTGGAAGCTTGTCTTGTGGCAAAGGGTTACACACAAACTTATGGTGCGGACTACTTTGAAACTTTTTCTCCTGTAGCAAGATTAAGTTATGTTAGAATTCTCATTTCTGTTGTTGTCAACAAAGACTGGCTCCTACGTCAAAAATGAGCATCTGTATGGAGACTTGCAGGAAGAAGTTTACATGGAGCAACCACCGGGATTTGTTGCTCAAGGGGAGTCTTCCTCGCAAGTTTGTAAACCGAGAAAGGCCATCTACAGCCTAAAACAAAGCCCTCATGCTTGGTTCGACAAGCTTAGTCAGATCTTAGTAAATTTTGGCTTTCGTCGTTCCCATTCAGATCATTCTGTGTTTTACCACAAAACTGTGACCGGGCTAGTCATTCTTATTGTCTATGTTGATGATATTATCTAATTTGGCAGTGATTCCTTGGGCATTCAGGCTACTAAAACTTACTTGGAAAAACACTTTGTCACCAAGGATATCGGAAAGCTGAGATATTTTTTAGGCATTGAGGTGTCCAGATCATCTGCAGGATTGTGTCTTTCCCAGCGAAAATATATCCTTGATCTTTTGCAAAAAACTGGTATGCTTGGCTGTAAACCAGCCAACACCCCTCTTGACCCAAATACGGTTTGGGACGATGAAACCTCTCTCCCTTATGTTGATCACCACCAATTCAGAAGACTTGTTGGCAAGCTTATTTATCTCACTGTCACGAGAGCTGACCTTACTGCTGTTGTAGGTTTCATAAGCAAGTATCTTGACAAACTACGACGGTTCATTGGGACGTTGTGTATCACATTCTGCGTTATCTCAAAAGCTCTCCAGGCAAAGTCTTATTATATAATAAACACGGCCATAGCAACCTCTCAGGTTTTTCAGATTCTGACTATGCAGGAAGTCGATCTGATCATAAATCTACATCTGGCAATTGCACATTTGTGGGTGGCAATCTAGTTACTTGGCAAAGCAAAAAGCAGACCGTAGTAGCCAGGTCCAGTGCAGAGGCAGAATATCGAGCCATGGCCCACACTGTATGTGGACTTCTATGGGTCTAAAGTCTTCTCAAGGAGTTTGACATATCCTATTCCAGTCCTATACCGATGTTTTGTCACAACAAGACTTCTATTTTTATTGCGAGCAACCAGACATTTCATGAAAGGACAAAACATATAAAGGTCGATTGCCACTTTGTCCGCGAGATTGTTCTTTCTGGTCGTATTTGTACTCCATATCTCAGCACCTGAGCAACAAGTAGCGGACATCTTAACCAAAATTCTTCCAAAGGCTCGCTTCCAAACTCTAGTAGACAAGCTGGGCATGTTCGACATCTACACTCCAACTTGAGGGGGGTATAGAGATATGTTTCGTTTCACTGGGTGTCATGTGCCTAGCATGTGCCTCACTTATGTTTTTACTTGTGTGGTTTAGTCCCATATTGCTCATCTCCAGTTTGTATCTCCTCTCTTATCATATATAAGAGAATGCACTGTAAACCTTTTAACCATCCAATACAATTCTATTCAGCTATCTATATTTTTCACAATAAGGTATTATGTAGTCAAAGAATCTAAAAGAGTCTCTCTCTCTCTCTCTCTCTCTCTATATATATATATATATATATATATAAAGACTAAGTAGACACACACACATAAATATATACTTTTGTGTGTGTGTGGCTCATACATGATCTACAGTGGGTGCAGTATATTCTGACGAGTTTAGAATTCTATTCGGACTCCAACAACTCTCTACTGTGATAACCACACTGCCACTAACATTACCAACAATCCCATCTTCTAAGGTGGATTGCCATTATGTGCGAGACGAGTCAAAGCTAAAAAGCTTGTGACTCCTCACGTCCGGACTGTGGGAATTAGATTCCTAACAACCTAGTCATTGTCCAAAACTTTGACAAAATTGTCAAAATTTTGCTCGAACTTTGATACCTATACTATAGGTACCGAGACGTAGGTACCTCTAACTTGGTAGGACATTTCAAGAAATTTAGATGGTGTTTCGAAGATATATCGATGTTATGACAAAATAAGAGATTTATTTTTTATAAAAAGGCCCATTCTACCACGTTTCGGTGAAACACAAAAGAAACAACATTTATGTTTTGAGAAATAGGGTACGGTGTATGTTTTAACTATGTGACTCCTTGGGCTTTTAAGGGCAACCTATGTTATGTTTTTTCTCTTCCTAGCCTAATTATATCTCTCTCTCCTATTTTTCCCGCTTCTATAAAGTTCTATGAGGAAGATATTTAAAAACTAGGTTTGGGAGTTGTATATATGATTACGCTGACCCTCTAGGTCTCATTTTTGAGATGTGATAATTTGTAATTATAGTGCACAAAATTAGCATGACCATTAAGATATGATGTATGTTGTGTCGTTAGCAATCATACCTCCAACCACATGTTTACCTCCTCTAGGCTCTAGCAACAAAAGCACACAACCAAGGACAATGCTTGAGTTTATCCAAGATTATACATTTTGTCACGAGTTAGGCATGGAGAGAACACATTAAGACACCCGTATGCTTGTATAAAACAAAATGAACTAGATCCAATATGTTGATAGAAATATTCAACTCATGTATAGCGAACAAGGAGGACAACAACCATCATGGCTCTCTAGCTTCAACTAGGTACATAAACCATAAATATATTTCATTTAAGCAATTGCTAATGACTCTTAGATTGCTAAAAACTTGTTGACTTGTGGTAAGTTTTAATTTAAGTTGTATAGTTTATTGATGTTGTAAGTTTCAACTTCTTCAATAGTCACTCACATACCACCATAATACTGCTTATGTACTACGTCATCTCATCCTACCATCCTAGCCCATATTATGTTTGCATAGATTTGTGTCCTACCATCATAGATAGAGGTGGTTATTGGGCTCAGGCCCATTGTTATTCTCTTTTGTTGTGTCTATGTTAATCCTTTGTACACTTAGGTGAGGGTCCATTATACCACTTAAGTGAATCTACTTAATCCCCTATACTCTTATTGTGACAACCTCGATTTTTCTCTCTCTTCTATTGTACTAATCCTCTCTCATCAAGTGACTTATACTCAATTGAATATCAATTACATAGTTGAGTATGGTTATACTTCCATTTAGTCGCACCAATGATCATTTGAGATGTTTGACATTAATTGGCCTTTTCGAGCTAAGTCCCACACTTCAATGTGTCACCATATTATTATATATGTTGAACCTACTTCAATAAGCTCACCTCGACACAAATTGTGTATCATGTTCTAGAGGACTCGAATACAAATCTAGTGGCCCAAAAATCACCTAAATCGGGATTATAAATCATTAGATATGGCTATTTGAATGCCTCCATCTAATGTATTATTCTATTTGGGTTTTGCAACCTGTTTAGGCCCAAATCAGCACCGTGGCCCAATTACCTTTTTCCCTCCTCCCCTTCCTCTTCAGGAAACCAGTGAGGCGGCTAGATATAGAAAGGGGGGGGGGGTTCTCCGCCTCCACCAAGGTTGAGTAACGGAAAGGGGACCATATCTCGCAACCCTAACTTGCTCTTTATAAACCTCCCCTTCCTTGGCTTCCTTACCCCTTTTCCCTAGCCTCCCCCAGCCGCCAACTCTCCCCCTGCAACCGACACCCCAACAACAGTACTTGCGTGACCCTACCCCTGTTGGCCACCTTGGAGTGGTGCGAAGGATGAACCCTAGGAAACACCAATATCTCGACGGCGCGCTCCTGTCCAGAACGCATGTGATGACCAAGTTTCCGGGCCATGGCAGTGCTCCAACCGCCGGCGTTTGAGAAGGGGATGTTTCCCTGTTAGTCCTCTATTTCCTACAGGATGGAACACGGGTCATGTGGAGGGGTGTCGGCAGCCGGAGACGGGACCTGCGCACGCTTCTTGGGAGGGTGGAAGTTGACCTGCTTCGCCATGGTTTGGCTTGGGGGCGCCGACCGCCGGAGACGTCGGGGCGCCGTCCCCTGTCTCTGCTCTGCTCCCGCCCGGGAAACAGAGACGTGCGAGACAAGATGGACGAAGGAGGCGAGCCGGCTGTGCTGAGTTCTCGGGTGAGAGCGGCCCAGAAAGAAAAAAAAAACGGCCCAAGTCTAGAGGGCAGGCCGCACATAGGACAGTGGCCGCGGGATCAAGGACGAACGGCCAGGATCCTTCACATGATGATCATGGTATGCTACTCAATATCTCTATAGTTGACATATAATTTTCTAAAATTGATATCTCCCAAATCCCTTGGTCAAAGTAGACAAATAAATATACCAAATTGATCAGCTCGACGAGACCTACCTTTTGGGCATGGTTCTAGGTCCTAATTCTAATGTTTACTCCCCTGATTTCTTGAAAATGATAACTTTATCCATGTTTAGTACATTCAATGAATCAAGGTGATAAAACTTGAACCTTTAATGATCATCTATCTTCCTAATCATGAAATCAGAATCTTTTGTACATCTTTGATCTATAGGAGGGTCCTTATCACCCCTATTGTTTAAGAATTACTCTCAATTGTACATATGTGCCTACTTTGGACTATAATGTTGAACCTTGCCTAGATTGCTAATCTTGCTTCTAATGGACACCCACATAATCTTGTTATATGTTTCTTATGACCTTTTGTGGCTGATCTAAATCATCTTTTAGATTTAGACCTCTCGACTTGATGAATCATGATATAGGATACTCTATTGTGAGTCCTTCGACCCTAGAATGCATGTAAATACCTTAAACCTTGATATGATCATAGAAAGTGCATGGAACATCAAAATGGTATGAAACTTGAACCACACTCCTATGATGACCTCTAGATCAATACAATATCATATAATGAACCAATAAGCAACTTAGAACCCATCTTGGCCAAAACCCTAAAATGCATCTAATTTGGGTTAATGATAATAATCTAATGCATATATGTAATCTTGTTCTTAATCAGGTTTGGCATGTGGCTAGATGGTAATGGATGTGTTAAGTTAAGAATCTCTGAATCAGGTATGGGCCTTATCTAGTTATATGACTACCGCTTTCTTGCTTGAAAAGACATATAATATATGCTTGTTTGTCTATTTTCTCAAATATTGCCATGTAGTATTGCTATGTCATACTCGATGTTTGCTTCGTCTGTTTTATAACTTGAACACATATATATATGGAACTCCATTATAATATTGTTGATAAAGGGCTCTTGGTTACTACCTTGAGGTCCCTCTTGTATAAAAGGGTTAGCTAAGCTTGAGCACCCTTACGGACCCTTCCGACGGGAAGTTGGTCAAAGGCCTTTAACATGTTTGATATTGTTGGTATAATGGAGTGAAATGACATAAAATATGATTTCGCATTGGTTAAACAATTAACATGTTTATTCTTGTTCATTTAGTCTTGAAATCTTTTCAAAATTATGCAAAGCTTATATATATGTATATCTTTCGGCCCCATACTCAACACCTCGTGTGTTGACCCATTCCTCGTATGTTGTTTTTAGGTTCAGAGATGGCTAGAAGGTTGATGGGCTTGGTGAGCTATGCTAGGTGTACTTGTTGTAAGATCCAGATATAGTATACATGAGAAGACTTGTACAAAGTGACTCTTGAATATGTAATTCAAATCGTGTAATATAATGATGTTGCTTAATATATATCTTGTTGATTGTTGAGTTTATGTTGGTGCTTGTATCTTGTTATCTGTTCATGTGTGCTAAGCTTTACGCTTCCGCATTTCACTTTTGGTATACGTTTGGTTCATGGGACTGGGATTTCCGGTTCCGTGACACTTATCTACAGGAGAACCTTAGTACTCTTGTTTAACCTAATGACAATCACTCTTCCATTATACAGACCCAACTTTCACATATACATCCTATTCACACTATGGTGTGCAATGAGTATAATGCTAAAGGCGCGATGGTGGAAGGACGACTTGCTAATCATAACAAGTAGTTCGACAACCTAGAGGTCTTGATTCAAGACAAGCAACAAGAGACCCGACCAACGTTTCAACACATGCAAGAGCAACCTAAACTGCAACGTCCACCACCTCTTAAAGCGCATACCCCATTGGACCGAGTACTTTAGACCAATGTTTAAGAATTCCATGGCACTGATGACCCTGGCGTATCCAATGACTGGGCTCACAACATGGATTCAATCTTTGACTTGCACCAACTCATAGAGAAACACAATATCCCTTATGCAGTAGTCAAGCTCTATGGCACCTCTTACTTGATGGAAGCACATGTGTACATTTCATCACATCAATGCATGAAAGATGACAAACAAAATTATCTATCAAGCTATTTGACTTACAACGTAGATCAAATGTTGTAGACATATCCACCCACAAATTCTATGACTCAATTTACATGCAATACATCACATGTGATACTACCACCGAAATTACCATGTACGACATGGGCTCAATTCTTCTATTGATGCAACATGGGCTAGGTTGCAGAATTTATCTATGGACAACATGATTCATGTAGCTACACAGATAAAGCAAGACAACACACGTGTGAAAGACTTCAAATCTTGATGATGACCTTCTCCGATCTAGGCCGGATTCATTGACCACGCCATAGTCACATAGATGTCAGAGGTTTGAGCATGTTTTTGCTCAAAGCCCCAACCGTCTGATCATAACGACTTCAAATGTCAAAAAGATAATGAAGAATATAAAAGCGTCGTCCCCACAAGCAAGCCTAGCAACGATTAGCCGGAGGAGGATAACACACCTTAGCATGCCTTGTTCGTAGCACCACTTCTTCGACAGGCTCCACCCCACAAAGCACCACCACAAACACAATCATTTTTCATAACAACGATATGCAGTGTACAGGCGGAGAGGGTACCACCTAGACTACATGTGGTATGCGGGTGTATATGCAGAAGTATATAGTGGATTGGATATAATATAGATATCGAATGAAAGAATGGTATTTGATATCTAAAACAATTACAATACTCTCTCTTTTATAGGATAAGAGAGTAAAACATAAAGTAGAGATAAGCAATATGGGATAAAAGAAAAAGGCAAATAGACAAGACAAGTCTAAAGCCCATAACACAATAAATAATAAAACCAGTAAAATATATATATACTAATACTCCCCCTCAAGCTGGAGCATAGATATCAATAATGCCCAACTTGTCCATCATGGTAGTGAATCTGGTTTTTGGAAGAAGTTTGGTGAAGATGTCTGCTACTTGATCAGAAGTAAGCATATATGACGTAGAGATCTGGCCAGATAAAATAGCTTCCCGCACAAAGTGGCAATCGACTTCAATATGTTTGGTGCGTTCATGGAAGGTAGGGTTGCTGACAATGAAGATAGCTGCTTTGTTATCACAGGAATGGGAATAGGTTTAGAATAAAAATACCAAAGTCTTTTAGAAGTCCACAGACCCATAAGAGTTGACACACAGTATGAGCTATTGCTTTATACTCAGCTTCTGCACTAGATCGAGCAACAACAATTTGGTTCTTGCTACCATAAGAGTTGACACACAGTATGAGGGATTGCTTTATACTCAGCTTCAACACTAGATCGAGCAACGACAATTTGCTTCTTGCTTTGCCAGGTAACAAGGTTACCTCCTACAAAGGTACAATAGCCAGATATAGATCTGCGATCTATCTTGCTTCCTGCATAGTCGGAATCAAAATGGTCGACGAGATTACAATGCCCATGTTTCCTGTAAAACAAGCCTTTTCCTAGAGAGCTTTTCAGATACTTCAGAATATGGCATACAACTTCCCAGTTACACTGTCTGGGTCTATCTAGAAATCTGCTGACTAGACCAACAACAGAGGTGATATCAGCCCTGGTAACAATAAGATATATAAGTTTCCCTACCATTCTACGATATTGATGATGGTTAGGGTATCGAGAACTGTCATCATCCCAGGTAGTATTAGGATCTAAGGGAGTAGCAGCAAATTTTGTCCCAAGCAAACCTGTTTCAGTCAAGAGATACAAAACATATTTTCGTTGTGATAAGCATAGACCAGAAGACGAGCGAGAAACTTCAATGCCCAGAAAATATCGCAATTTTCCCAAATCTTTGCTGACAAAGCGTTTTTCCAAATATTCCTTAGTGGCCTGAATTCCTGCTTGATCACTGCCAGATAGTATGATATCATAAACATAAAAAATCAGGATCACCAAACCAGAAGCAGTTTTCTTGATAAACACAGAATAATCAGATTGAGAACGGCAAAAATTGAACTTTTGAAGAATGGAACTTATTTTGTCAAACCAGGCTAGGGGACTATTTTAGTCCATAAATGGCTTTGCGCAGGCGACAAACTTTGGAAGACCCCCTGAGCAACAAATCTGAGAGGCTGCTTCATGTAGACCTCCTCATGCATATCTCCATAAAAAAGCATTTTTGACATCGAATTGGAATAAAGACCAGTCAGAATTTACCGCTACAGAAATAAGTACATGGGACAAAATCTAGACGAGCAACAGGAGAAAAGGTCTCAAGTAATCCACACCATATGTCTGAGTGTAGCCTTTGGCTACAAAACGAGCTTTAAACCGCTCAATAGTTCCATCTGGTTGATACTTGACCATAAAGATCTAGCGGCAACCAACAGGTGAACAATCAGCAGGCGCATCAACCAACTCCCATGTATATTGATTAGTAAGAGCATGCATTTCAGATTCCTTAGCTTAACGCCATGCAGGATGCTAAAGAGCTTAGGTAGCATTTTTAGGAATAGAAATAACAGATAGAGCATAAGTGAAATTGGCAAAATTTGTTCCCAAGTTAGCAGTAGAATAGAAATTCCCAACGGGAAGTTGAGTGCAAGACCGAATCCCTTTGCGTAAACTGATAGGAATATCCATGTCAAAATACCTGAGGTGGAGGTGAATCTTTCGACGAGGATGGAGGACTTGGAGGGGCCATAGAGGGAGTTGTAGCTTTCGATTTTCTTTGATATACCTTCAGCGGAGGAGTCAGTGCAACAGTCGTATCCTGGTAAATCAGTATCCTCAGTCATAGGTGAAGGAGTATCCACTAGTAAATCAGATGTCACAGCGGAGCCAACAGTAGAGTAGAACGGCATATGCTCAAAAAAGAGTACATTGACACTAACCATCCACCTTTTTGTAGAAGGATCATAACAACGATACCCTTTCTGTGTCCTAGAGTACCCCAAGAAAACACACTTGGTTGCATGTGGATCCAGTTTGGTTAGGCCAGGGCGCAAGTTTTTCACAAAGCCGATGCTTCCAAAAATCCGAGGGGGCATAGTAAAGAGAGGTGCATCAGGGTATAAAATTTGATATGGCACTTGATTGCCAAGAACAGAAGAAGGCATGCGAATAGTGGATACTGATTCCGACCAAAAAAATTTGGGGACATTGTAGTGGAAGAGAAGAGTTCGAGCAACCTCAAGAAGATGACGATTCTTACGTTCGGGAACCCCATTCCATTGAGGTGTGTATGCACAAGAGGTTTAATGAATGATACTCATTTTTTGACAAAAAAGACTGACAACATAAATTCAAGGGCATTATCAGTATGGAAGATTTTTATAGGTTTATCAAATTGGGTACTAATCTTAGCTAAAAAAGATGTAATAGTATTAACTATGTGAGATCTATCCTTTAAGAAAAATAATCAGGTAGTTCTAGAGAAATCATCAATAAAACTCATAAAGTATCAGAAGCCAGAAATACTGGTAACAAAACATGGTCCCCAAATGTCAGCATGCACTATATCAAACAGTTGTTTTGAGCCAATACATGTTTTTTTGGAAAAAGTAGATCTAGTCTGTTTGCCCAATTGACATGTTTCACAACAAAAAACTGAATCAAAAATATCAGGCAGTAAATGCTTCAACTTAGCAGGTGAAGGATGTCCCAGTCTATAGTGCCACTGTAGGTCTTTCACAGAAGTAGTCAGTAGAACAACAGTCTTTAGTGTTTCCAAGTAGTATAAGCTGTCTGGTCCCTCATGGCCCGAACCAATCTTCATCCTCGTGCGCAGATTCTGAAAGGCAACACCATCCAGGTCAAAAGTTATCTCTTAACAATTCTACTCACAGATAATAAATTAATCGGGAATTTAGGAACATATAGAGCTGAGGTAATAGAAGTCGACCAGGAATGCAGATATTCCCGATTCCAAAAATAGGTGTGAGAACCATCGACAATGGTAACAGGTAAAACAGTCGAATTCTTATGCAATTCAGAAAATAAGGTATGATTGCCAGTAATATGTGAGGTTGCTCCAGAGTAAATCACCCATGCATGTTTATTGGATTGTGCAGAAGAGGCAAAAAGAGTAGAACCTCCATCAGTAGAGGCCTCAGTGGAGGAAGCCAGACGAACATGAAGTAGCTTTTCAAATTTTGAGCAGATCCATTCTGCAGAAGGCTGGGTGGACGAGGATGGAGTAGCGTCAGGCTGATCAGACGTCACTTGGTTTGCCCATGCAGGTTTGCCATGCTTTGATCCAACAACGGTCTTCATTATGGTTTGTGCACTTGTAAAAGTTACAGTAGTGCTACTCGGTCGAGGCAGCGTCGAGGCCAAAGGAGTAAGAGCCTGAGGGACTCGAGAAGTAAGATCCTCGACCGAGTCCACCAGTGAAGCGACCACGACCACATCCACAACCGCGTCCACAACCTCGATAAGTGTCACTCGAACGGACGACAAGAGCAGCTGAATCAGATGAGTTAGGAGAAACCGGGGAGACGGGTGGCAATCTTTGAACTCGTTTGAGAACATCCCTTAAAGTAGGCAGCAAATTGTTGGACAATATTTGATCGACAAAACCGGCAAACGAATGTAGTAAACCAACAAGGAACTGAACTAGCTGAAGTTCATTCCGCTCACGTTGGATTTCTTCGATATCAGCAGAGAGTGGGTGATAGATCTCAAATTTGTCCCATAGCGCACATTGGTTGTAGTAATCTTCTACAAACTCAGTAGCAGAGTACTCTGTCTTGGCCAAGAAATCTCAAACACCTTCCTCGGGTTTTGTTGGTGTGAATAGACATGGGAAAGTTGATCCCACATGTCTTTCGCAGTCCGCAGTCAAAGAAGGTATTGGCTAATCTTAGGCTCGACACTATTGACCATCCAGGTCATGACGTCGGAGTCTTCCTTCGTCCAGAGATCATACACCTATTTTGTTTTATCATCAACATTCGTAGCAGGAACAACCGAGGCGACAACAGTTAGATGGGAGTAACATCCTTGAGCTTTAACATAAAGCTCGTAGGAGGCAGATCATGTATAATAATTGGATCCATTCAACTTAACCTTTGTGACGCAAAGCGTACACAGAGGACCAGTAGACTCCATACCAATAAGTAGTCGCAAACAGAAGAAGAGTGACGACAGGTAGCAACGGACAACAGGTAGTAGCAATAGTCAATAGAAACCCAACACATGGGCAGCAGAATGGAGCCGATCAGCAGATCCGGCAAAACCCGCACGAGGGCAAATAGCAACAAAAGGGGACCTGAAGCATCAGATCCAGAAACCCTCAGAGGGGCAATAGATAATGGAGAAAAACCTACGCCGCCATGGAGAGAAACTTACTCAACCATGAGGCGCAGGCAGATGGCAAACGACGAATTTGTTAAAACTTCAATGTGTTATTTTAGAAAGTTCTCGTAGACGTAGCCGAAGAGGAGAGGAAGAAAGGGAGATGGAGGAAGCTAGATGATGGAGATTATGGTGGTGGATGAGGGGATTACTCAATGGGCAGCAATAGGGAGGGAAAAGGGAGGAGGGGTGGCGGCGACAAGGTGGAAGGAGGAGGGATGGCGGCGGTGACTGTTGAGGGGGAAGGGAGGGGCGACAGCTGTGGTTTCGTCTCCAGGTTCTTCACAATTGGTTCCACGACATTCAAGAAATACTTCCAATTGTGTGATCGACTGACGAACGCACAAAAGCTGCATTTTGCAACAACAAAGTTGAAAGGTGGTGCCCTCACACAGTGGAAATCTCATCCACACCCACCCGAAACATGGCCCATTCTGCAATACGCCATCAAAGAACAATTCCTTCCGCGAGACTACACTAGCCATCGCTTTTACATTCAATTCACATAGTTGGAAGCAAGGCACCAACTTGGTATCCGAATACACAAGAGTTTTATGAGCTCTTCCACCGTTTTGGCATTCATGGTGATGAGGCAGTCATGATCACAAATTTTCATCAGGGACTCAATGATAAGATTGTAAAGAAGTTGACGTCGTCCATCTTCAGCTGACTTTAAGACAGTGCCGATAGCAATGCAGATCAAGGACGAGCTACGACGAAGACCTTTATTGACGACTACACCTGCTCGTCATGGTCTTTTACCGCCATTATAGTAAGGATCCACAATCTCGACTTCGACTCCAACATCGTCATCCCATGGTACATAAGACACTCCAATGCTTCACATGTCAAGTCTATCGGCACTGTTCTTTACAATGTCCCAACTACGTCATGACAACTACTATAGGGAGCAAGGAGGATGATATCGAGTACGAGGATGTTCTGCTAGCTAGTGAACCAAGTGATGACGAGGGGGAGCTTATGCAAACCTCCCTACTTTTCCTTACCAATGGGGGTCTTGAGCCCGATATGAGTCGCTCATCTTTGTTTTATTTCTACGTTGAGTGCCAAGGCCACATATGTACTTTTACCAATCTAGTCTTTGCGATACTACTAGACATACTCAACCTGCAGACCGAGCCACTTCATCGACCTTACTGCTTTGCTTGTCTGACAACACATGTGCCACGTGACACGTCGTTGCTCGGTCCACTTCTCATATCACAGAGTCTATAAGGAGACTATATTGTGACGTAGTTCCCCTGTAGGTGGCCCAAATCGTGTTAGGTTATACTTGGCAGTACAATATATGCATCACTCATGATGGATTCCGCAACATCTACTCGTTCAACGTGTTAGGACATCCCTTCATGTGGTTCCCCGCACACCGTTCCCAGCTTGAGCAAGCGGCCAACAACATTTTCCCAACAACCACGTGGCGAGGTCTCTTGTGGCCCCTACATGACTCACCGGTGGCACATCTTTCGAACCTTGGGGGAGTTGATGTAGGAGTGGGATGAAGGTCACTTAATATAGTTTTAACTTTTTATTTTTATTTTTATAAGTAGGGACCTAAGACAATCTATCTAGTCTTTGTACTTAGTTGCAATTCTTTTATTTTATTTTTACTTTAATTTTTTAGTTTAGGTTTTAATTGGCATTATTATTAAATGCCTTAGGATTAGGGTTGCAAGTCTTTTTTATAAATAGAAGCAATGAGGGCTTGTCTCGGGCAGTTGAATTGAGAAATTAATGCTTTGGTCTATCTCCTTTGACACCTTCTTCTGATGTGTTCGACATCATGGTGTCTTTTGTTCCAATGAAACCCCCAAGATTCTCACTCCATATTTATGGATCAAGTATGGCAACCACCCACACCTCATTGTGCTCGTATTATTGCCACGCTATGCATGTTCACGGTCTTCTGTACTTTGGTGCAGTTGGCTACACTTCTTAGACGATTTGAAGATACTTCGACTACATCGACATTATGAAATGTGGATTGCGCTTATTCCAATCACACATTCCTTTTCTAGTGAAGATGGCACAGTCGTAGTGTTTTAATTGTCTGCTCCAGATTGATGGTGATGAGCTTTTATTGTGGTGTTTTACTTGTCTGTTCCAAATTGATGGCGACGAGTTTTTGTTGTGGTGCTTGGATTCCATCTACTAGATATTCTTCATTCCAAATACAATTCTGAAGATCTTCACCAAAGCTCAAGTATCTCTAGCTTGTAGAACACAACTTCAAAGGAGGTGTTATCAAATGTTTTTTAATTAGTTGGAGAGTAGTATTTAAGGGGGAGTGAAAATTCTTGTACAGGAAGTGATATGTTTTATTTGTTGTATCGTCTTATTGAGTCTCGTATGTCTAATCTAGATATGTTTTTCACCAATACTCCAGCTTGAGAGGGATGTTAGGAAGTATTATTAGTCTATTTAATTAATAGGGTGTCTTAGCCCATTAGGTTATGTTCACTTCCTTGTACTTGCCTCCTCTCCTATATACAGGAGAGGGATTTGCCCATCTATCTACATGAAATATATAGAGAAACTGGGAATTGGTTATTGAATGAATAAAACAGTGTACAATACAATCTCTTATATAACAGAAGGGAATAGAGACTAAAGCAGAGATGAGCAATATGGGACTAAACTACAGAAGTGAAAGCATAAGTGAGGCACATGTTATGCACATGACACTCAACAAAACACAACTTATCTCTATACTCCCCCTCAAGCTGGAGCGTAGATGTCGAACATGCCCAGCTTGTCAACTAGAGTCTGAAAACGAGCTTTAGGAAGTATCTTGGTGAAGATGTCCGCAACTTGCTTTTTAGTGTTGAGATATGGAGTGCAAATCCGGCCAGAAAGGACTGTTTCTCGAACAAAGTGGCAGTCGACCTCAAAATGTTTCGTCCTCTCATGAAAAATGGGGTTGCTCGCAATAAAAATGGAGGCCTTGTTGTCACAAAACATCGGTATAGGGCTGGAATAGGATATTTCAAACTCCTGGAGGAGACTTTAGACCCATAGAAGTTCGCATGCAGTATGAGTCATAGCTCGATATTCCACCTCTGCACTGGATCTGGCAACAACAGTTTACTTTTTGCTTCGCCAGGTGACAAGATTTCCGCCAACAAATGTACAGTATCCTGATGTTGACTTACGATCAGAACGACTTCCTGCATAGTCAAAATCTGAGAAGCCAGATAGATTGCAGTGGCCATGCTTCTTATGCATCAAGCCTTTTCCTGGAGAGCTTTTAAGATATCGCAGAATATGACATATAGCATCCCAATGACATTGCCGGGGTTTATCAAGATATCGGCTGATGAATCCGACAACAACAATGAGGTCATCTCTTGTGACGGTTAGATAGATAAGCTTGTCTACCAGCCTTCTGAACTGATGATGATCAGCATAGGGAGGAGAGTTCTCATCATCCCAGTCCATGTTTGGGTCAAGTGGAGTGTTGGCTGGTTTGCAGCCCAACATACCAGTTTCCTGCAAGAGATCAAGTGCATATTTTCTCTGAGAGAGAGATAGCCCTGCAGATGATCTGGAAACCTCAATGGCTAAGAAATACCTAAACTTTCTGAGATATTTAGTGACAAAATGTTTTTCTAAGTAGGTTTTAGTTTCATGTATACCCACAGTATCACTGCCAGATAAGATAATATCATCAACATAAACAATAAGAATGACAAGTCCAGCCACTGTTTTGCGGATACAGACTGAATGATCAGAATGAGAGCGACGAAAGCCAAAAGTGACTAAGATCTGACTGAGCTTGTCAAACCAAGCACGTGGGCTCTGTTTGAGACCATAGATAGCCTTTTTTCATCTTACATACTTTGAAGGCAGACTCCCCCTGAGCAACAAACCCAGGTGGTTGCTCCATGTATACTTCTTCTTGTAGATCTCCATAAAGAAATGCATTTTTAACATCTAACTGAAAGAGAGACCAGTCTTTATTAACAACAACAAAAATCAGAATTCTAACAGAGTTTAATCATGCAACAGGAGAGAAGGTCTCAAAATAATCAACACCATATGTTTGCGTGTCGCCTTTTGCAACAAGGCGGGCTTTCAGGCGTTCAATAGTCCCATCAGGTTGAGATTTAATGGTAAAGACCCAGCGGCAGCCCACAGTAGGGCAAGAAGAAGGGCAATCCACAAGTTCCCATATCTTGCGATCACAGAGTGCCTGCATTTCCTGATCCATTGCCTGTTTCCATGCAGGAATAACAAGAGCCTCTGCAACGGTCTTTGGAATGGTGATAGCAAAAATTGCAGAAGTAAAGCAGGCAAAGTTGTTATGCAGATTGGCAGAAGTGCAATAATTACTGATAGGATGTTTAGTACAGGAGCAAACACCTTTGCGCAGACTGATAGGAAGATGCAAGTCATAAATTATCTCAGTGTTTATTTGATCATCCGCAGACGAAGGAATTGGTTGGAGAGGGGCCATGGAAGGAGTGCTTGTCTTCGGCCGACGTTTGTATACTTGCAACGGACAATCTTCAGGCTGGTTAGAAGAAGGCAAGTCTTCAACAATATCTGGTAGAGGTGTGGGTGCCAACATATCATGGGATAGTCTTGCTCCATCAGAAAAATAGGGCATATGCTCAAAAAAGATCACATCCGCAGTGACAAACCACTGTCGGAGTATCGGATCAAAGCAGCGATAACCTTTTTGAGTTCTAGAATAACCCAAAAAAATGCATTTAGTGGACCGAGGATCAAGTTTCATAATTCCTGGGCGTAAATTTTTAACAAAGCAAGTACACCCAAAAATGCGAGGAATAGAGAATAGAGGTGCATCAGGAAACAAAATGGAGTAAGGTATTCTATTTTGTAAAACAGAAGATGGCATGCGGTTTATAAGATAGCATGTCGTAGTGACTGTCTCAGGCCAAAAACGGTGAGGAACTTTATAATGAATAAGAAGGGTGCGAGCAACCTCGACTAAGTGGCGATTTTTTTGTTCAACAACACCATTTTCCTTGGAGTATACGGACAAGTGGTTTGATGGATGGTGCCACGATCAGAACACAAAGATGTGACAGACTTCTGCATAAATTCTAGGGCATTATCGGTACGGAAAATTTTTATGGATTTATTGAACAAGGTTTTTATTTCAGAAAAGAAAATACGGATATTGTCCAAAACAGTGACATGATCTTTGAGCAAAAACAGCCAGGTAGCACGGGAATAATCATCAATAAATGTCAAAAAATATTTAACACCAGCAGTGTTTTGAAAAGTGTCCCAGGCGCCCGCCTGAGCGGCTAAGAGGCCCAACCGCCTGGTTAAGGCTTTGAGCGGCCACTCAGGCGGCAACCCATTAAGTGGCAGCCTAAACCCGCTTTAACCCGCCTATGCGCCCGCCTGATTCCTTGTTTTGGGCGCCCGCTTTTGGCCGCCTAATTTTTGGGCGCTGGATTTTGGTATCGTTGCTTTCATTTTTCATTTTTTTGTAATCAAATGTTGTTGCTGCTACTATATATTGACTTGCCTAGTATCTATGTATGTGCATGAGTGACTGTATTAGCATGTAATATAATATACAATACAATAAGTCTGTAATAATATAATACATTACTGTTGTACATTGTTTAATATGAAACGTTACTGTATGATACATTTTATAATGCACCAATACATACATAAATATCTACTGCATATTGTATTTATGTACCCTTCTACCTTATATAATATAATGTACTAATACATTTTATCGGTGTAATATATATTCTACTGTTTACTGGATATTGATAATAAAACATTCTATATATTCTAATTGTTTACTGCATAATCTACATTAATACATTATATATCTTCTACTGCTTACTGCATTTTAGTACATATAATCAGAATATATTCACTGCAGTGAAAGTAAACTATTTGGGCATTAGTAGTACCCAAATACCATATTACAACTGTGTCAAAAACTATTTGGGTGCTTTATTTTTTTGTGTAGGCTGTCTAAATAAGTATAAAAGTTCCTTATAAATATATTACTTATATACAAATATGTATATATAATTTATTAAATTATAGAAGAATTTAGGTACCCGCTTTTTCAAAAAGCGCCCTCCTGAGCGGCCGCCTGGCGCTCAAGCGGCCACAAGGTGCTCTCCGCACGCCTCCCGCTTCCCGCTTTCTAAATCATTGAACACCAGTTTGACTCGGAACAGAGCATGGACCCCAGATGTCCGCATGAACAATATCAAAAAATTCTTTAGAACTAAGTTCCTTCTTAGCAGGAAAGGCATACCTCGTTTGTTTTTCCAAACCACAAGAGGTACAAGAAAAATTGTTTTCAGATAATGCAGGAAATAAAAGTTTCAACTTTGCAGCAGACGGATGACCTAGTCGGAAGTGCCACTGAAGTCCTGTGACTGATGTAGACAAGAGATCAGAAGCTGCAGGCGGTCCATCCAAATAGTATAGTCCATCTGGTCCTTCATGGCCCGAACCAATCCTCGTCTTCGTGCGGAGATCCTTCAAAACACAACCTGAGGGAACAAATTTAATGGAGCACTGAAGTTGTTTAACAGTTTTACAGACAGATAATAAATTAACAGGAAATTGTGGTATGTATAAAACAGATTCAAGATTCAGCTTGTGAGATAGAGGAATGGTGCCAACGCCATGAACAGGAGTCTTAGAGCCATTTGCAACAGTGACAGATGGAATATTAGAGGTTTTAAACAGAGAAAAAAATAATTGGATGTCGCCTGCCATATGGACAGAAGCACCAGAATCGATGCACCACTTATTGTTACCAGCAGAAGGAGAAGCAAGCATGGCAGAAGAACTAGCAACAGATGTCGAAGGTAGTTGAGTCATGCGCTCATGAAAAAACTTCTCAAATTCAGAGCGAAGCCATTCAGTAATCAAAGGGGCAGCTGGTGGGTCAGATGCAACATCAGTAGTAGTTTCTTTAGAGGCCTGATTCGCCCAGGCTGGCTTGCCGTGCTTGATCCAACACCTATCTTCAGTGTAATTATCACGACCACACCAGTTGCAGTAGCGAGGACCAGTAGCTTGACCTCGTCTAGGAGCAGTAGAGGAGCCTCGTCCGCCAGTAGGAGGCAGACGTCCGCCACGACCACGTCCAGAATTAGTAGTGCGAGCAAATAGAGCAGGATGCTCAATAACAGGAGTGGAGGTCACAGATGGTAGTCGTTGAACTCTCTTGAGGACATTACGAAGAGTAGGCAGAGGGTCACTGGACAAAATTTGATCGACCACGCCTGAAAAGGAAGCAGGTAGGGCAGCCAGAAATTGAACCAGTTGTAGTTCATTGCGCTACTTCTGGGCTTCTTTGATGTCAGCAGTTAATGGATGGTAGATTTCATACTCATTCCAGAGAGTAAAGCATTGGTTGTAGAAGTTCTCGATGGAAGCATCAGAAGAGAACTCCTTGGCTAGGTTTTTGATAATTTCAAAAACCCGTTTAGGACTTTGCTGATGGGAGTAGACATGAGAAAGTTGGTCCCACATTGCTTTAGCATCATGAAGACACAACAGGGACTGACTAATGCGCGACTCGGTGCTATTGAGAAGCCAGGACATAACACCATACTCGTCTTTGGACCATTGAGCATAAGCTTGTTTGCTCTTTTCATCAGCAGTAGCAGTAGGAGGATCAATGGTAAGATGTGAGTACCGACCTTGGGCCTTCACATAGAGGACAAAGGACGCCGACCACAAATGATAGTTCGAACCATCGAGCTTGACGGTGGTAACACACAGAGAGCGAGGAAGCTCAACTGAAGCCATGATGAGCAAAGGCAGGCAATAGTGAGGTGGAGGCGCAGTAGCAACAGGCAGTGAATAAAGAACCCACTATGGGGCAGTAGCAGCAGCAGGGATCTGACACATCAGATCAGAAGAAACCCGTGTCGGGCAGATAGACTGATAAATGAACTTCCGCCGTCATGAGGAAGATCAATATCCCATCATGAGGCGCAGACAGAAAAATAACCAGACAATTAGGAGACTCTCAACGTGGGATGGCTATGGCTGTCCAGAAAATTGCACGTGCAAAACCGGAGGGGAAAACCCGAGAGGAAGAGGGCAGTAGTGGGATGGCGGAGGTAGGAGGGTTTTGCGGCTGGGGTAGAAAGGAGAAGGGGTGGCGACTTTGGTGGAAGGAGAGGAGGTGGAGCGGCAGCGGGAGGGGGTGGAGGGGAGGCGGCGGGGGTGGAAGAGGGTGGCGCCGAGTGGGGGAGGGAGCCGACAGCGGATGGTGGGGCGGTAGGTGGGGGGGGCTGCTGGCGGCGACCGGGGGGGGGCTTGCAGCGGTCGGGGGGGAGGGGTTGTAGGCTCAGGACATAGGGGCAGGGAGGGAAAGAAAAAATCAGAGAACCGGACCTGCTCTTGATACCATATAGAGAAACTGAGAATTGATTATTGAATGAATAAAACAATGTACAATACAGTCTCTTGTATAACAGAAGGGAATAGAGACTAAAGCAAAGATGAGCAATATGGGACTAAACCTAAGAAGTGAAAGCATAAGTGAGGCACATGCTATGCACATGACACTCAACAAAACACAACATAATACAAAACATATCTCTATAAAATACATACACAAGGAATTTTCCCCTATCTTGTTATATCACAAGGGCCTCCCATGAGTTATCTGTATAAACCCACGCCAGGAGGGAAGGGTATTGTCCGACAATTAAATTAGATGAATGAAACTTAGTTTCGTAACATGGTTTGCATTAACTACCTAAATCTAGCCACAGTTCATAATGTTACTATATTAGCTCATGATTGGATAAACGAACAAACTTCTACCTAGGTAAACTTGTATTCAACTTTCACCTTATTTTACCCATTGTCCTCCCCCTTTCCAATCACTTCACCACCAACGCCAACAACCTCTATCACCACTTGCACCTCCTACTTCATAGCTCCTTCATGTCCCTCTTCCTCCAACCTCAACTCACACCTTCATCGATAGTACATAGCAATATGCATAGTCACAATATTCTTTAAAATTTTGAATTATTCACGTATCATTATGATTTTTCACACGATGAATGATATTCGAATTTTGCAAGAAACCCGTACTAAACCTGAATCCCAAGAATATTATTCACAAATTTTACAAATAACCCCCGTATTTTCCAAATTGTTTAGTTATCAAATTAGAAAATGTTATGTAATTTGGCATGTGGGAATAGAGAATTAGTAAGCAAATCACATATGTGCATATCTATAATCACATATCAATGTGTTTATCATGTGTATATATGAATACATATGTAATATTTGTATGAATATACACATCGTATAGTCCAAACTTTATTTGATTTTTTCTCAAATACTTGACTGAGCTTTTACTGAATCTTTGTCAGATATTATCTATTTTTTCTGCATAATTCCCGAATGCCAAAATTTTCAACCTCGTTGAGTGAATCTCGAATGCTGAATTTTTTACTATGGCAGTAGGAGGGAAGGGAGAGTCAGGTGGGAAGGGGTACGTATCAAACCAAGCTAAAATTGGAAGAATTTTCCAACTTAACATTGGACTTATATTACATCAAATGTGGGGCCTTTTATGTATTTAGCATTTTGAATATCAAAATGGATTTGTGAGAATAACAAATAAAAATAAAACTATTTAATTATAACTAGAGGATGTGCAAGAAAGCACATACACGTTTCAAGACACGGACATAGGCACAGACTTATGACATGGCAATTTTCTAAAATATAGGACATTGACAAGGCACTAGATGGGGGAATTTTTTTAATATATGCATATGTGTATGTATTGGAATTATTTGAAAAAATATCCAGATTTATGTATATGTGTTTGTATATCATGATATTGTATAATTGTATTCCAATATGCATGTGTGTAATAAAAAAAATGAAGTAGACAACTTAAAAGGCTGTATATTTATAGTAAATACTAAATTTCAAAATAAATAAATGAGTTCCCATTACAAAGTTACAAATTATTAGATATCTATTTATCTTGCTTTTAATATTTACTCCTTTCAAGAAATTGTCAGCAATTTTGATTAGATCTCAGTTGTGTTACAGCAATGAAAAGAGGCACTTAATAGTAATTGTATATTCAAAATTCGAACTCTAAAATAGACTACGGCAGTTGCTGCACTGATATGCCCAGGGAATGTCCGGGCCATGTCCATCTGTGTCCACGTTGCAAAGAGTAACCAAAACAGACAAGACATGTCCGAGCCATGTCCAAAACAATTTGAGTTGGGTCCGGGAAGTGTCCAAGTTCAAAACATGTCAGAAACGGACATGGCGGTTGTAGAGAAGAGTCCGTGCTTCTAAGAGGATAAGTCATGTTTTTGTTCTATATTCTTAAAAGTTGATGCCACATGTTCATGTTTGAGTGTCTATCCTTCACAACGTGAATGTATAATCAAAATTTAGGACATTTTTTTAAGTAAAATGATCCAGGTTACGGACATGGGGTTGTAGCGAAGTTTCAGTGCTTCTAAGAGCATAAGTGATGTTTTTGTTATATATCCTTCAAAAGTTGATGCCACATGTTCATGTTCTGGTCTCTATCCTTCTATCAAAATTTAGGATCTTTCTTTAAGTAAATAGAGCCATGTTGCGGACATGGGGGTTGTAGAGAAGTGTTTGTGCTAAGAGCATAAGTCATGTTTTTGTTCTATGTTCTTAAAAGTTGATGCCACATGTTCATGTTTAAGTGACTATACTTCACAACATTAATGTATAATCAAAATTTAGGATGTTTCTTTAAGAAAATAGAGCCATGTTGTTCTAGACTAATCATTTATGAAGGAAGCAAAGTAGCAGACACCAGTATGACAAGAGGTATAACATGGATCCCAAATATTGAAATGAACAAGAGAATAACAATGACTCATTCTAATGCCTTGCTTAGGAAAGAGGACACGATGATGTATTCCTAGCTGGCATGATTGACACGGAAACTTCTCATGCTGGAGATCAGGGAACATGACACAATTTGGCAATAGACAGATGCCCAAAGCAAAGATGCCAATGCTACAAAGATTTTGATGGAGCAAGAGCAATAGCAGACGTAGTTGATGAAGTCTATAGATAGTGTCGACCATCTCCACCTTCATATCCCCGACCATTCGTCTTTCGAGTCCTTAGATCTTGGATAAAGACTAGGTACGAATAGAAGAGTACACTACAATTCATCGCCTTTTTAATTGTACTGACTAAAACAAGTTTCAACGAAAATTTGCCACAAAAAGGACCTATTTGATAGTAGGGTTGTAGGGGTGCTTGTGGCATCCCTGATGCCAAGAACCAAAGTAGAATCATTAGCCAGATGAACTGGTGAATGATGTGTAAACTTAAACAGTTTCTTGCTTCCAGTCATACGAGCGCTAACCCCAAAACCAATGACCCATTCCTTATTGGACAAAGAGGAAATTTAAAGACAAACATATTCACTTAAGTGTTGTGCAATATTGGCTTGTGGAGATGATACAAAGGTTGCCTTTAGTAGTCTCTCAAAACAAAGAGCAGTAGAATTAAGAGAAATCGTCTAACTATTATTGCCGACAGAACTAGACATAGAGGTTGCAACACAGTCGCCATTAGTATTGGTTGTAGCCACCTGATCAGCCCATTTTGGTTTACCATGCATCTTCATGCATGTGTCTTCAGTATGATTTGTTGTCTTGTAAAAAATTACGATATCTTTATTTTTGACGAGGGAGCACCTCTACCAGCTGAGTTGAAGGTGCTTCTGTCGTGCCTGCGGCCATGACCAGGTGTTTTGCGTCCTCTTCCAGGGACAACAAGAGCAAATGGTTCTTCTCAAGTGATGGTAGGCATTGACCATGCCAGATTTATATAAACATCATCAAGAGTAGGCAGTGGCTCGAAAGTAAGCATTAGTTGTCTAGCTGCTTCAGATCCAATTAGTAAGGAAGCAAGGAATTGACACCGATCGTATCTCATCCTACTTTTTTGAACTTTAGCAAGATCTGCAGTTAACATATGATAGGTCTTGAGTCTCCCCAGATTTCCTTGAGGCTGTCAAAGTGTAAAGTAAAAGATAAAGAATCTTCCAACTTCAAGAGTGCAAGTGTTTATACAAATCAAACCGTTGGATGTGTTTCTCTTACTAGACTAGACTCTTTGCCAGACTTTCCAAGCCTCTATGGCTGTTGTAATGAACATCAGATTCATTGAGATGCCTAGTTCATAGCTATTTAGAATTCATGATAGAACAAGGGAATCATGTTAAGTCCACATCTTGTATTCCTTTTTCTTATAATTGTAGCATTAATATTTCACAAGTTGTTGCTTAGTAGGATGACCAATCTTGCCAAAAGATTATACATATATTTGGAATGATCTCGCTGATAGAATATAGTTGGAGGCAGATTGTAGAAGATGAAGCCGTTGTAACCAAAAATAATACTTGATGCAGCAACACTCACATCGTGTTGTTGTGTACTTGGTAGACACGTCAGGTACTTGAAGGTTGTCGACCAGCAATAGAAAAACACATGTTTACTTAGGAGAACATGCTGTGTAATTTTAGTAGTCGTAAGTCACACGCCGCATGCTTTGAACAACACACCATGCTCTCAAATACTGAAAAAACACACGCCATGTAGTTATGGGCACACGCCATACGAAGCGTCAAACTCTAGAAGTATGTCAAGCAGCAACAAAAACCACATGCCATGTACTAAGGGTACATGCCATATGAAGTGTCAAAAGAGAGAGCAACAACGGAAATCACATGTTGTGTACTAAGGCTTTGTCTTGTTTGTGTGAAGGAAGATGAATGGCAAACACGGATGGATAGGATATAATGGGAAGTGGGGAGGAAAGGACAATATATATCGCATCCTACATTTGGGTAAATCAAAATTAGACATCCAATTAAAAATATTAATCAGTTTCAACTTAGACGAAGATATGGCTATAGCAACTGACATCGTACTATCCACAGAGGCAAGACAACCTCGTCCATGAGTGTAATCTTCTCTGCCAAAGGATGATAGAAATTCTTGAAATTGTAGTAGTTTTCTTTCTCTCTCAAATAGGGCTCAACATTGCTGCAGCCTTGACAATAGTTGCAGAATAGCCTAACCATGTCCATGGATTTGTGACAATCATCAAAGAAAAGGCAATCCATGGAAGTCCATATCTATGTTGGCTGTTAGCCAAGTGTCGACACTGCTTGAGTGGTCGTCGCTGGCTAGTTGTTCGTCGGCACTACCTGAGCGAAAGTCGTCCGCATTGCCTAGGCGTCCACAGGTTCCGGTTCTCCAGCGATCATCGTTGCAAAGTGGAGGTCGGGATGATAAGGCTAATCAACGAGGAAGGGGACTCCTTGGCTGCTGTAAAAAATGTGTCGGGGCTCACAATGTCACGATCATATTGTAGGGATGACTATTGTAGACGGATTATATAAATCCGCACTTCAATGAGGTTTGTTTAATGCTGCATGAAACCGATGTGGATTTGGTCCGGATTATAATCCCGAGAATTTTTCTTATCCAAACATAGGAAAAGGATGATGAGAAGGATATAAATCCATTCCCATGTTGTGTCATGTGAACCAAATATGTCACTACAGGCTACAAGCCGTGTGATGCGTTGAGCTTTGAGAGTAAAAACTAAACAAAAACCCGATAATAAATATATAGAGAAGTGTAATTGAATAGTAAATATATGATGGTTCACTTTAGGATAGAATTGGTAATGTAATCTCTTCTTTTATGGGAATGTCTAAATGAGAACGATGTTTTGTAAATGATTAAAAATCTTGGGAGTAGAAACAAAAATTACCTTCAGCCAAACATGTTGATGTACGTCTTGTATATGTTTCCTGAAAGAATATCCTATCATATCAGGGCAAGCTGCAGTAGTCTAATTATTAAAAACCAACTTAACCATGATCCCAATCAGATGGCATACCACAAAATCTTGCAGAAGTATTATTTTACTAGTATTGAACAGATATAGAAGACTTAATGAATCAAGGCATTCTTTGGCAACAAAACAGATGCTCTGCAGCATGGCACCATACATTGTGATGTTCTAGCACAGTAACAAACAGGCAACAGCCTACTACAACGGACTATAACAGCTGTAAGGAAGTGGAAGCTCAGCGTGGATATAATCGCGATACATAACACACATATATGCTATTACAGATATCTCAGACCAACAGTGATACGACTATTAGAAAGACACCCGTAGGCAATGTATATCTGTATTGCTAAACCAGACAATAAGCCATGGTTACACCATGAAACAGGAGTGAGGCAGAGCAGTTCACACGGAATTATCATGATGGAGCTTCAAAACCAGTAAACTTAGGCCTGAAAAATGCAGGGCAAAAAAAGACCTGCTGGCACCAAGCTGTCAAACGTGTCAGTTCAAACAGGTGGTGATATTCAGCACATCAAAGTCCTATGGGGTGATCAACAGCGCCGGAGTCCCAGATCCGGGTTATTGATAAAGAGAAAAGCCTACCAGACAGAAAACGTATCTAACTTATCTAAGTGAACAAGTAATCCATGTTTGCAACTATATCCAGAAAGAAGTTACAACAATAAAGATGCAAGGATACAAGGCTGATTGGAGATGGTTGAGGAAACAGGGATAGAGCAGACGAAACTAAAAAGCAATAATATGAAACATAGTCAATAATAGGAACCAAAGCCTTGGGTACCATTAGCGAAGAGAAAGCCCTACCAGCATGTCTATCAACATGATGAAGTAGGGAGGACTTGCACTTTGAAGGAAGCACAGACGGAATCCTAAGGAAGAGCCATCGAGAAAGAGAGTAAGAAATATATCATGCATATTTCACATTTTATTCAAATGAACACTCAATCTGATCCTTGCTACTACTATGGATTTTGTTTACACTATTGCAAATGGATTGAACTGTTCACGGAAAACAGAAATATGCTTTTGAGCACAAAAAGTGTGATCTGGTTACTTATTTTGGTTTCTAAAGGCTCGATAGATATTGGTCAATACATTTTTGTCACTGGTCGCAACTTATGGCCTTAACAAGTTTCCTCAATATAACTTGAAAGAATAAACAGTACAGGACTAAAAAAATTAGGACCTCAGGCAACAACCTTCTCCATGTTCCAATCACAATCCTCCCTCAAGGAAGAAGCCACTTCAGAAGTTCAGCTTCAGGCAACATCCTTCTCCATGTTCCAATCTACTTTCATAATCCTCCCTCAAGGAAGAAGCCACTTCAGAAGATCAGCTAGGAAAAAGTGAAACATTTTTTTAATAATAGTCTGTCTAGATCTGTATAATCCTTTTGGTAGCCCTCTATAAAAACTATGGCTCCTAGTTTCATTGCTTCGTTCAGGCTAGCTCTACCCAAGCTAGATCTTATTGGTAGAATTATTCTCTATCAAAACCACTTAATGCAAAGAATTGTGTTCTTGTCATCTTAGTTAAGTTGTTTTATCCTCCAGCATTGTTTTCTCCATGGTTCTTGTAGATTATAATTTAATAATCTCATTATGTTTATGCAATTTACTTTTTTCGCTTACCTTGTTCTTTTTATAATGAATTGTCACACTTTCCTAGACAAAGAATATTGTTTCTTTTCTTATTGCAATGAGTGATGTTTACAGATCTACATGGGAATTTTATCTTGCAGCGGATGGCACTTTCCTCAAGCATGGTTCTAAACTACACGGCTAAGAACTAGGTATCATATGTCCATGTGTGCCCCATACCTACTAAAGGAGATGTAGCTCTAATACCACGTTGTAATTCTCAGCCTAAAGCTCAAGATTTTCATGGGTACCCGAGAATTCCGACTAGCCCCATAGACCAACACTAGCCTTCTCTATGTTGTTTTTTCCATTCACACACGGAACTCAGTAAGACTTTCCAAGAAGTCACCCATCTTAGTACTACTCCAAACTAAGCATACTTAATAGTGGAGAACCTGGTGATAGACTCCTTGAAAAAGAAATGACCTTGCTAATAGGGGTAATTTCTAGTCATTCCTTTTGAGATTGCTTTATCCAAGGCATGAAATTCTAAAAAGTTACAATTTCATAGCTGACATTCTCGTCTAGACTGTGCTATATGGTCTTGACCTCATGAAGTCAGTATCTCTTTCCCAATTCACTGTAAGCAAAGAATGGCCAATGTAGACCAAGCTCGCGTCTGCGATTATCATCATGAGGGAAATGTCTCACCTTCTCAAATATAAATCCTTTTTCATGTTAGCTTCTACACTACACAGCTCATGACAAGTGTCACTTATCTTTGTAGAGCTATACCAACTCAAGTGGATCTATATCTAATACTACGTTGTAATATCCATACTTTGAGCCCAAAATGCAAGCCAATGTTTAAAATGATGACTAGCTTCACATACCAACACTAACATCCACATGTTTTGTCCCCACTCACACGCAACAAAGGAAACTTCTTAGGAGGTTAGCAATCCTAGTAACTATTGGGATATTTCATTGTTTATATTATTCCATTGTTTACTTTCAATCCCGTATTGGTTGTTTTTGTTTGATGCTCACTCTAGTCTTATATAAAGAGAGGACATGTAACTTGTTTTATTTATCCAATAAAGGTTTCATTCACCTCCCTCCCTCCCTCCCTCCCTCTCTCTCTCTCTCTCTGCCACAGTCACCCTTAAAAGGGCAATCTCTCATGTGTACAGGGGTCTTTCCCCATCTTTTTATGTAACTTGCATATCCAAGCCACAACATGATGCCTCTCTTATGTTTGTTGCCTCTATGATGGACCTTTATGTCTGTTATTACTGTGTGTTTCTTAAAAAAGGTTCCTCTTTACCACTATGTACTACCCTAGGATATACAGATACTTCTCGGAGGCTGCCTTGTCCGTGTCCAACGCCCAACATGGACACACCTTGGACATGCCTGGACGTGTGGCGAACACGCCGGAGGCATGTCCACTTTGACTTTTTTTTTATTGAAGTGTCGGACACGGCTTGGACACTTCATGGACACATCCAAGACACACCACCCCGACCCACTCAAGCCTAAGTGTATGAAAAAATCCCAAGCCTTCATTAAATCCCTGCATCCTGTCCTCCACTACTCCTTTCCCTACTAGCATTAGTTTATTAAGCTTTAGTTGCTACATGCAAGTTGTTGAGACACTTCTTTAGCAACTGTAGCAGCCATCATCAGCGGTATCATCTCCACCAACTGTTGCAGCATCCATGGACTACTACATCAACCATGAGGAGGAAAATAGTTGGATTCACCGTCTTCTCTTCTAGTTCAATGTAACTCTTCCTCCTTTGATTCCCCCTTCCTCCTCTTCATGCTTCATGTTGCCCCCCCCCCCCTCTTCTTTTTCCCATTATAAAGCTACAATAGCTGCAAAAATATTCCTTCACCTCCTCTTTTTCCTTCTCTATGTCTGCTTCTCCCCCATCTACTTTTCGTTCTCCCCCTGTTGCTGCTCTTCTCATTCTTGCCCCCTCTTTTTTCTGTTTGAATGTGGCAGCAGCCGTGATACTGTTCCCTATCCCCCTTCTATCATTTTACGTTGGCCCTCCGTGTCTCTTTTTATTTTTTGTTGCCACTCCTCCCGCTACACTTCTTGTTCCTCCAAGTAAAAGTAGCAGAGTACGGTCCTCCCTACATGCCTAGTCTTTTTCTTGCTTCTCTACATCTATATCTCCCTCCCCTCTTTTTCTCTTGTCCCTCCATCTAAAGTAGCTCCAATGTGTTCCACTTCCTTTTCTCCCGCCTCAACCTCCAAGACACCTTCATATTCCATCTCCTCCACCACTAACAACAACATATTTCCCAACCCTCCCCTTCTTCCTCTTGATAATACATGTTCTTAATCATTCTTCCACAAACTATTGTCCCCAAAATTCTACTGCTCTTAATTTTTACAATTCCATATAATTTACAGCAACAATATATAATCAAGCATCATAATATATGTTGTGATCTAATTTGTATTGCGACTTGCGGATATAATGTTATATGTTGATTGCTTGTTGGATTTCACGGTGATTGCCCATGCGGATAATCTACTTAGATCATTTTGTGTGTTTATACACATAGCATATTATATGTCATAATATATATATATATATATATATATATATATATATATATATTTGTCGTGTCTAGCGCCATGTCCGTGTCCGTGTCCATGCTTCCTAGGTACTATCCTTGCATGTATCAAAATACATCCTTCTACTGTGAAAGTATGGAAGCCTCTACACGTCTTTCATGTGCAACAAGTTACCTACCATAT
This sequence comes from Alisma plantago-aquatica, assembly GCA_963693085.1. Classification (NCBI taxonomy): domain Eukaryota; kingdom Viridiplantae; phylum Streptophyta; class Magnoliopsida; order Alismatales; family Alismataceae; genus Alisma; species Alisma plantago-aquatica. The sequence goes on along the minus strand of OY856409.1, from coordinate 1,336,705,903 downwards.
AATTGGGTGGCACCAACTTCCACACATGGTCTGCTTCAATCTATATGTGAAGGCTCAAGGAAGACACTATCATCTTACTGATGTTACTTCTTTGAAGCCTGACTTGCCTTCTTCAACCAATTATGTTGTTGATGCCAAAGACATACATGAGTACACTAAAGGCTAAAGCCATATAGGCCTACGATTGATGGGCTATAGAGGGCTCAGGAATCATGACATGGAATGGTCAATGGCATTGAAACAAAGATCAAAATCGCCCTTCTCCGCCTGACAACTGCCAACCAACTCAGACATGTCTACCCCCATCAACAAAACTTGAGAAAGGTCTTTGAAATCTCTTACTAACTACACTATTGGTACCTCGATAGAGGATTACCAAAGTACTCTAGGATGAGTTCGAGATCTATCTCCATTTAAGTGTGACATCCCTAAAATGAGGCGTCGAAACAAAGAACTACAACAGTGCAACTTGTTCAGTTTCTGGTAGGATTGTCGTCATAGAATTGATCAAATCCTCACAAGTGATCCACTTCCCTAATGACGTTCTTAAACATATTCAACGTGTTTCTTGAGCTATTGCTTCACCTATTGAAGCACCCGATACTTTTGCTATGGATATCTATATTAATGGTCAAGATTGTGATCTCAATTGTGGTTCTACCTCAGTGAGAGTTGGAGGGAGACGAGTGACAGCATGTCCATGATGCTTGTGACTACAACTTTCAAAGATGAAAAAAAATTGTTTGGAAGACGATAGTTGGGCAAAGCATGGGACATCCACTCAGGTGTAGTCTGAAATAAATTATGAGTCAACTACTTCAACAATACCATCATCATCGGTTTCTTCATTGAATGGCTACCCTCTGAACTTGAGAAACTCCTCTAAGAATGGGTTCACTTCAAACTACGATGACATACCAAGATGGAGGCTTAGCTTTTCTTGCTACTCCTGCTATCTATGGTAACCCTTCTTTATTTTCTAGCCTTACTAAAAGCCTCTACCATTCCCCCTATCATATTAGTCGATGGCTCTAGATCTGCTATAGTGGACATTGCGAATATACAAACCTCTGACTATCTCTGGAATCTTGTTTTTATGTTCCTAAGTTCCTATCAAATCTCATGTGTGTTAGTAAAGTTGTGAAGAGTCTTTAATATTCTGTCACTTTTGACCTTGATACTTGCATTTTTCACGATCTCTGCATAGATATGAGGATTGGTTCCGGCTATGAGGGACCAAATGGATTTTATAACATATTGTCATAAGGTCTTCTAAATCTTCTTTGTTATCTAATGCAAGGTTTTAAAGTGTATGAGGCGCATCGGGGCGTTTTCGTCTCAACGAGGTGAGGCGTAAGCCTCAGTTTGTACCAAGGCGTATGTATATATATATATATATATATATATATATATATATATATATATATATATATATACACACACACACACACACATTAAATGCCATGCTCTATGGGAGTGAATGTTGGGCGGTGAAGAAACAAGGTCTCAACAAGATGAACGTGGCTGGAATGCGCATGTTGAGATGGATGTGTTAGAAGACAAGAAAAGATCACTTGAGAAATGACTATATCAGGAATAAAGTGGGGGTGGCGAGCATTGAGGACAAGTTGCGCGAGAGCCGACTCAGATGGTACGAACACGTGCAACGCAGACCGACTAATGCGCCTATACAAAGCAATGCTATTAAGTCAAGCACAATAAATAGAAGCGGAAGACCTAAATTAACATGGGATGAGCTTATAAAGAGAGATTTTGAATCTCTACATCTCAACCAGAATATGGCCCATGATAGAACTGAATGGAAACGAAGGATCCATGTAGCCGACCCCAACATAGTGGGACTGAGGCTTAGATGATGATGATGATGATTATGATATATGTATATAAGTAATATACATATACATATAAACATATATATGCATATATATAATCCCATGTATTTATATATGAACACATACATGTACATATGTGTAGTTATATATACATATTTACATATACATATGTGTATATACTATATAGACACACACATCTAGCATACATATATATATAGAGAGAGAGAGAGGGAGAGATAGATAGATAGATATACCATTACAAATACACACACATATATACATACATATCTATACATACAAACATAGTTATAAGTATACGCATATGCATATATATATACACACAAGAGTATGTGTACATACATGCAACATATAATGATATAAGTAGTAACATATCCATAGTTGTCAATAAACAAACATACACATACATAGATATGCACATAAATATATCTATATACATATAATTCTTCCCAAAATAGGATAATATAGTCTTTTTTAGACACAGAGTTCGAGGCTTACGCCTCGATACGCTCGCACAAACTGAGGCGCATGCCTCTCACTGGTAGACTGAGGCTTAAGCCTCAAGGCGTACCGGAGACCGCCTCACGTCGAGGCGTACGCCTCTTAAGACTTAAGGAGCATTTTTTGAAACCATGATCTAATGTTGTGTCTACCCAGTAATGGCATAATCCTCTGGGGTATATATCTTTTTGAGAAATTGAAATACTTACTTCAAACTGTATTTGTTTCGCATGTTTAATGTGAAGCATGTATGGCAAACAAACAAGATTAGTTTATCCCAATAAAACTATGAATGGTTCTTCATTTGTGCTTGATATTGTCCGTGTTGATATCTTCGTCGTTATGGTTTCACTATTTATTTGGTTTCAAATACTTTATTACTTTTATTGATGATAACTATAAAGCCACCTTGTTTTGCTCAAAGACCCATGCATATGTTCAAAAACAATCAAGCATATTATTTCAAAAAATGAACTCAATTCTCATGATCCATAGGAATTCTTCCTATGGATAAAGCTCTACAGCTTATGCATTATGCGGTTTGGTGTTTTTTTTGCAAAAGTGAGGCCAACATTCACAAATTATTTCAGCTCATATACTCTATAGTAGAATGGAATTACAAAAAGGAAGAAAATCTTCTCGAGGTGGCACACACTATCATGATTTACTACAGTCTACCCAAGCATTCTTGGCCAGAAGTTTTCTCAACCAGGTGCTTTCTTATTAACCACATCCTCTTTAGTTTTTCATAATTAAATTCTATATCCTAAGGCTTCCATGTTTCTTGTGCCACTAAGTATATTCGTATTACATGCTTTGTGCGAGATCTTTGCCTAGGTCATACTAAATTGGATCACATATTTATTAAATGTATATTTTGGGATACTAGATATGACGAAAGGGTATAAATGCTATGACCCTACTACAAACATTATTTTGTCCTTGTTGATGTTATTTCATAAAAAAACTCTATATTTTTCCAAAGAGGTTTGTTCCTTGTAGATGGATATTCTGCATGACCCATCACTGCCTATTCATGTAACTACTAACTATACACTCCAATTTGATATGTTGCCAGTTGCCACAATCTCACTATAGAGTATAGACCCCTACTTGTCTATCAATGAAGACTGAAAGGCATTTCTCCTACAACTCCCTTCATGGCCCCTCCCCCAATCCTCATATCGTATATGGAGACTCAAACGTCCCTCGAGTAAGTGATGTTCCTTCTGATATGGATCTTCCCATTGGATTACAAAAAGGGTTTATTGGTGTACTCTAGTCTACTGCACATCTTTGTCCTACTTTTGCGCGTTTATGACCGTTCCTTCTATTGTTGCTAATCCTAAGACTACGATGAAGCTCTATGCCATCTGGCTCGCTTATGGCTGAAATGAGTGCTCTTTGTTACCAATATACTTGGGATCTTGGTGATCTTCATGTTGATTGTTCCTTGTTGGGTCTTCATTGTTTAAGTGTTAAGTAATGACCTGGTGGCACCATTGAGAGACGATAAACCCACCCTGTTGCCAAGAGCTATACTATAACACAAGGGACTAAGTACTTTGAAACCTTCTCTCAAGTTGCCCACCTCAATTATGTTGGTGTCAATATGTAGCTTTTGTTATTGAGTGATTTTGTGTTTTGTTCAACAGGCTTAAGTCTTGTAACCTATTAGTATATGTGCTTTATTGCTTTATGTTTATTGTTATTTTCTTTGTTATGGGCTTTAGACTTGACTTGTTTCTAGCCTTTTTCTTTTATCCCATATTGCCTATCTCTGACAATAGGCTTACTCTCTTGTCCTATAAAAGAGAGTCCTTTGTATTTTGTTAGATCATCAAGTAATAAACCTTTTTCATATTCTATATGGTATCAGAGCCCTACGATCCTCCATAGCCTCTCCATAGCCTCATGGTGGAGTAACTCTCTCCCCATGTTGGCGTAGGTTTTTTATCTCTTCTTCTGCCCCTGTGTGGGTCTCTACGATATGATGTGTCAGATCTTCTTCTTCTGCATACTTCCCTATTGCGGGTGTTGTCGGATCTGTTGATCTCAGTTCTTCTGTTGCCCATGTGTTGGGTTCTTGCTATTGTCTGTTGATTGTTGCTTCTGCCTGTTGCCTATTGGTGTTGCCCCTGTGTCGGGTTCTTCCTACCTTATTCTGCCTTTCACTATCTTCTGCCATTGTCTTCTGATGGCATGTACTGATCCTCTTTGGACACTTAGTGTCACTACAGTGAAGTTGGATGGCTCTAACTTTCACACATGGTATGCGGCCTTCGAGATCTATGTTAAAGCTCAAGGTTGTTATTCACATCTCGTCTCTGAAGGCCAGGCTATACATGCTGAAGGAGCTGACGCTAAAACCAAGCAGGCATATGATCCCTAGTCAAAGGATGACTCCAGTGTCATGACTTGGTTAGTCAACAGTTCTAAACCCAAGATTAGTCAATCTCTTCTATGCCTGAAGACTGCCAAAGCCATTTGGGACTAGCTCTCACATGTTTACTCTCATTAGCAGAACCCTAAGAAGGTGTTTGAGATTTTCAAACAATTTGCCAAGAAAGAGTATTCTGCAACAGATTCTGTGGAGGATTATTATAATCAGTGTTCTGCTCTCTGGGGCGAATTTGAAGTCCATCACCTCTAACTGTTGATATTTCCGAAGTACAACGACAACGCAATGAACTGCAATTGGTTCAATTTTCGATGGCTCGCCCCACTCCTTTTCTGGGGGAGTCGATCAAATATTATCTAGTGATCCTTTACCTATTCTGTGTGACGTACTCAAACGGGTTCAACGCCTACCATCTGTCTCCTCGGTGCCACCTGATCACTCAAATTTTGCTCTTGCTGCGCGCTTGGGAGATTCCTTCTGTGGTTGTGGTCATGGTCGAGGTCGTTCTGCTATTGGACCTAGCCGTGGTTCACCTTCTTCTGGCCCTGACTCGTTTGAGTCCTGTTATTGTAACTTCTATAAATGAACTAATCATACAGAGGACCGCTGCTGGATAAAATATGGTAGGCATTCATGGACAAATCAGGTCACTACTGATCAGTCTGATTCTGCACCGTCTTCCTCATCTCAGCTTTCTGCATATTGGATTCCTGTCGAGTTCGACAAGCTTCTCCATGCCCGCCTTGCTCCATCCACTACTCATGCCTCTATTGATAGAGGTTCTTCTCTCCTTGCATCTTCTGCACCTTCTGGTAAAAACGCATGGGTGATTGATTCCAACGCCACCTCTCATATATCTGGCAACTCTGCTTTATTCTTTAATTTAAGAAAAATGTCATCTGTTTTACTTGTTATTCTTGTAAATGGTTCCCACTCGCCTGTTGTTGGCATTGGCAATATATGCACTCCTGGAAAATTATTACTGCATTCTGCTCTTTATGTTCCAAAGTTCCCTTTGAATCTATTGTTTGTTAGCAGAACTGTGAAGAGCCTCCACTGCTCTATTACTTTTGACCCAGATGGTGTTGTTTTTCATGATTTGCGCACGAGGATGAAGTTTGGTTCGGGTCATGAGGGACCAGACAGGTTGTATTATTTGGATCTGTCAAAGCCGACTGTACTACTGACTACTTCTGTTACTGGGCTCCAATGACATTACAGATTGGGCCATCCCTCTGTTGCAAAGTTGAAACATTTAATTCCTACTATTTATGATTCTGTCTTTCACTGTGAAACTTATACTTTGGGCAAACAAACTCATGCAACCTTTTCTAAGAAATATTGTATTGGGTCCAAAGCACCTTTTGATATTGTACATGTTGATGTGTGGGGTCCTTGTTCGGTGCCAAGTACTTCTGGTGTTCGCTATTTTCTTAGCTTTATTGATGATTTCTCTAGAACTACCTGGTTGTTTTTGTTAAAAGATCAATCCCACATGCTTGACACTATCATGACATTCTTTGTTGAAATTCGTACCCAGTTTGATCAATTCATCAAAATTCTCCGCACTGATAATGCTTTAGAGTTTGTGCAAGCTTCTGTAAGTCGGTCTTGTCACAAATTGGGTACTATTCATCAAACTTTATGTTCCTATACTCCACAGCAAAATGGGGTTTCTAAATGCAAAAATCGACATCTCTTAGAAGTTGCCCGCACTCTCCTTTTTCACTATCATGTAGCCCAAAGTTTCCGGCATGAAGCTATCTCCACTGCCTGCTATCTGATTAATCGCATGCCCTCATCTGTTCTTGGAAATCAAATCCCTTATCAAAATATGTATCTTGATGCTCCTCTCTTTCATGTGCCTACTCGGATTTTTTGTAGCACCTGCTTTGTCAAAACTCTTTGTCCTGGTTTGACTAAATTAGACCCCCGGTCTACCAAATGTGTGTTGTTGGGATATTCTCGGACTCAGAAAGGTTATAAATGGTATGATCCTGCTACAAAGAAATGGTTTGTTAGTGTTGATGTGGTATTTTTTGAGGAATCTCCATACTATTCTCTAGCAGGTTCCAAATTGACATCTGATCTGTTAGTTGATACACCTTTACCTATGGCGATTGAAGGCGACTTATCCTCTCCGAATGTGGCCCTGTCTGTGCCTCTAAAGGTGTATCAGCGACGTCTGGGAAATCAAACTCCCTCTATGGCCCCTCCATCTTCGGCTCTTCAATCATCGTCCGCAGATCCACTCCCACCTCAGTTATTTTCTAATTTAGATGTTCCGATTAGCTTGAAAAAAGGAACCAAGTCTTGTACTCAACATCCTATTGGCAATGTTTGCTCTACTGCTAAATTGGGAATTAATTTTGCAAATTTTACTTCTGCTTTATTTGCTATATCTGTTCCCAAAAATGTTGCATGTGCTCTACAACATCCTGCATGGGGTCAAGCTATGAAGGTTGAAATGCAGGCACTTACTGATCGTCATACATGGGACTTAGTTGATGTGCCTACCTCATGCTCTCATGTTGGTCGTCGTTGGGTCTTTACTGTCAAATACCAACCCGATGGCCCTGTTGAACGTCTGAAAGCTCGTCTTGTTGACAAAGGATATACCCAGACTTATGGCATCGACTATTTTGAGACATTTTCTCCTGTAGCACGTCTCAATTATGTTCGTGTTAGTGACTGGCCTCTGTTTCAACTAGATGTTAAAAATGTTTTTTGGTATGATGATTTACAAGAGGAGGTATACATGGTACAACCACCTAGTTTTGTCACTGAGGGGGAGAATTCCAAAGTGTGATGGCTGCGTAAAGCCATCTATGGACTGAAACATAATCCCCGTGCCAGGTTTGATAAGCTCAGTAATATCCTTCAGCAGTTTGGCTTTCGTCGTTCTCATTCTGATCACTCTGTGTTCATTAAGAAAACTGTCTCTGACCTGGTTGTCATAATTGTGTATGTTGATGATATTATTTTATCTGGGAGTGATCAAACATGCATTAGGCCACTAAGGAATATTTGGTGACACTTTGTCACTAAAGATCCGGGTAAATTAAGATATTTTTTGGGTATTGAAGTTTCTCGATCTTCTTTAGGTGTGTGCTTATATCAGAGAAAATATGTTCTACATCTGTTGTCGGACACAGATATTCTTGGTGCAAAACCCATTGCTACTCCTTTAGATCCTAATACAAACTGGGATGATGATACTTCTCCATATCCTGACCACCATCAATATCGCCGACTGGTGGGAAAACTTATATATCTGATATCACTTCTGCGGTCGGCTTAGCCGATATCTGGATAAACCCCGACAGTGTCACATTTTGAAAAATCTGAAAAATTCTCCAGGCAAAGGCTTATTGTATAAAAATCACGGGCACTGTAAAATCACAGGGTATTCTCTCTGACTATGCAGGCAGCCGCTCAGACCGCAAATCTACTTCTGGTTACTGCACCTTTGTAGGTGGTAACCTTGTTACCTGGCGTAGTAAAAACAAACTGTTGTTGCCCGATCCAGTGTTGAAGCTGAGTATCGAGCTATGGCTCATACTGCATGCGAACTTTTATGGGTTCATGGGCTTCTAAAGGAAGGTATATCTGACTCTGCTCCTATTTCTATGCATTGTGATAATAAGGCTGCTATCATTATTGCTAGCAATCCAACCTTTCATGAGCGAACTAAAGACGTTGAGGTGGATTGTCATTTTTTCAGAGAGGTTGTTCAGTTTGGTGCTATCTCCACTCCGTACACTCATACGTCTGATCAAGTGGCTGATATCTTCACCAAATCTCTTCCCAAGGCCGGATTCCATAGCATGGTTGACAAGCTGGGCACGATTGATATCTACGCTCCAGCATGAGGGGGAGTTTTAGTATATGTGCTTTATTGCTTTATGTTTATTGTTATTTTCTTTGTTATGGGCTTTAGACTTGACTTGTCTCTAGCCTTTTTCTATTATTCCATATTGCCTATCTCTGACAATAGGCTTATTTTCTTGTCCTACAAAAGAGAGTCCCTTGTATTTTGTTAGATCATCAAGTAATAAACCTTTTTCATATTCTATATAATCCATTCCGGATGATTCCAAGTTTGTGTGTCCCCTTTCCTCTATATAGGAGTAGGGTTACACTAACACAAAATACATATTAGCCACCAATTTTCTATCTAACATGGTATCAAAGAAGGAAGCTCCTACAAATCTTAAACATATAGAAGAGAAGAAAAAGAAAGGAGAGACTTGCATACATCATCCAACTCTCCCTGTTTGCCCGTAGGTTGTTTCATGGCTTCTATTGCTTATACTTAAACATACATGTTTGTCTTAATTGGATGCTTGATTTCCTAACTAAACACCAATATATGTTTTAATACAAGATGATGAACAAGCTATGATTAAAATTTGAATCAAATCAGACCTTATTCACTCAAGTTATACAATTTTATGTAACATGTGGACCCTTATGCAAATTACCCTTTCCTAGGGTCAAACAATAATTTTTACACTTGCTTGAGTTGCTTCATAATATTTTTAAGAATCTTACAAATTTTCTTATCCTTGGGATGCTTTTAAAATTTCATGGGGTTATATATGTATGATTTGTTTAGTAGTAGTGTTGTGTTTCCATCAACAGATGGAATTTTGTTATATCGTCTGGTCGATGGATCCTCAGTTCCCCACAAGTCTTGAGGTCAACAAAGTCTTGGCTGGCAGAAAAAAAATTCAAAGTAGCTAGCGGACGAGGTAGTTGACCGATGGAATCTTGACAGATCATCGAGCCGATGAACTTGGGTGACCGATGAGTATTTTGTTTGTACGAGATCGATGAAACTTCTGTGCGTGTTTGACTGACGAATTTTCAAAACTGATGCTGGCGGGGATTATTCACGTTTGACCGAGGGAGTTTCAGGCAAGTGGAACGATGAGTTTTCTAAGTCAACGAAGTTTTGTGAGCGTGCTGAACCGACAACCGAGCATCGATCGATGAATTATCTTCTGACCGACGAGAAGCCAGTTTTAGCCCAGCTATAAATACCCCCCTTCTCTCCTTTCATACATTTGACGAAGCATCAGTTGCACCTGGAGGAGCCCGACGAGATTTCCGAGAGACCGACGGAGGTTCATCGGCGCTTGTCGAGCTGTAGTTCGTGGATGCATGTGCTAGATCGAGTTTTCCTAGGACGATCCGAAGGATTTTGACCGTAATTCTTATTTTCTTCATGTAAGATCTTTCCCTTTAACCATTTTTCTTAATGTTCCTTCTTGCTCTCTTTCATCTTGGTGTTATGGCGTTCTTGTTGGAAACTCGTGCATGTGGATGAAGGACTCTCTTTTCTTTTCTTCTTGTCTTAGATACACTTTATTTTTGGAGCTTTGACGGACCCTATGTGATGCCTTGTTGCTGATTTCGAAGTTTCTCCTCTTCGATCTTGGTTTCTTCTCTAACAAGGCGAGTGATATAACTTTTAATCCGTTTCTTGCTTACTTATAACATGCAACACATATCAACACATATATCTTGTTCTATGATAAACCGTAAAACGAGAATAGATGATTTTTATGCACCGTTTTGTACAAGAAGGATGATAATACGAGTTCTTAAGTTTCCTTTAAACTCTGAGCATTTTACTAATGTAAAATGAGCCTTCCTTTGAACATGCGAGGTCTGAAATCCGAAAATAATCAGTGTAATGCTCCTAAAAGTGTCATAAATGTGATATTTTGGTATCCAAAGAACAAAAATCCGACCCATGTACTATTCTTTGCTAATTGATGATTATCCTATGCTAATTTAGGATTTGTAATCATTGTTAGTGCTGAAAAGATGGTTGGACGCATAGTCACAAATTCGGTATTCAGGATACGTACGGTCGGGTAGAAAAATTCGGAATTCGGGAAATATGCGGAAAATTTGGCTAAAAAAGGTTAATGTACGGTAAAAGTACGGTCAACTATTCGGGAAAAAGTCGGGAAAAAAATGGATGTATATATATATATATATATAGGGTCAACGGTTTACATTTGGCAAAAAACAGTCTTGATATGCAAACACACTTGAGTGTATTCGTGCGATCCGTACACTCGAGTGTATTCTAGCCTAACTCTATATAGAGTTAGGCTAGAATACACTCGAGTGTATCCGGATCGGAATACACTCAAGTAGTTTTCCACGATGCAATATTTTTTTTGAAAATCTAATCCGTTGATCTTCTTAAACATCTTGTGAACAACTCATACGTAAAATTTGAGCACATTTGGATATGTATAGCTCATGCTATGAAGATCGCAAAAATTATGTATTTCAAATTAGTTTCGCGCGTCGATTTTGTTGCCCTTGGATGAGTGACTTACACTCATCCAAATGGGCTCAAAATTTGTATGTAGCCTAGTTATAGTATGACGGTGAAGATCAACGGTTTACATTTGGCAAAAAACAGTCTTGATATGCAAACACACTTGAGTGTATTCGTGCGATCTGTACACTCGAGTGTATTCTAGCCTAACTCTATATAGAGTTAGGCTAGAATACACTCGAGTGTATCCGGATTGGAATACACTCAAGTAGTTTTCCACGATGCAATATTTTTTTTTGAAAATCTAATTCGTTGATCTTCTTAAACATCTTGTGAACAACTCATACGCAAAATTTGAGCACATTTGGATATGTATAGCTCATGCTATGAAGATCGCAAAAATTATGTATTTCAAATTAGTTTCGCGCGTCGATTTTGTTGCCCTTGGATGAGTGACTTACACTCATCCAAATGGGCTCAAAATTTGTATGTAGCCTAGTTATAGTATGACGGTGAAGATCAATGGTTTACATTTGGCAAAAAACAGTCTTGATATGCAAACACACTTGAGTGTATTCGTGCGATCTGTACACTCAAGTGTATTCTAGCTTAACTATATATATATATATATATATATATATATATATATATATATATATATATATATGTTAGTAAGACATAAATCTAATATACAAGAACGTCATCCAATAAATAACAATTGCTCATGAACTGATATAAATAAGAAGGTTTAATTAGTCAATTTATAGACTTACAGTTAATTTCTGTAGTATGTAGAACGCAGATCGCCTACAAGGCTACAACTTCAATCGTGATTGTGACTAACTCGTGTCACACCTCCAACGGAAGCAGCCTCTTTGAGCTGTAACAAATCAACAAGGAGAAAAAACAAGAAGAAGACCAATGAGTAGGGGAAATACAAGAGGTGTTGTTGTAATTATGAAGATTATAACAATAAGACTTAGTAAACAAGAGTTGTTCCTGGGACCTGGATTGCTAGAGGAGAAAGGGCAGGGTGATACGGGGGAGGAGGAATTGGGAGAAGTGAAGCAGTAATAAAAAAAATTGACGGAGTTTGGGACAGGCGATAGTGGAGAAGGGAAGAAACGTGATTGCTTGGAGGAAAACTTGAAGAGGAAGGTTCAAGGGAGGGTGACTGTTGGCGGGGATGATAGGGGGTGGTCGGAGATGGCTTTCATGGCCACAAAAACCTGCTGATTTCTTACGGCCGCAGCAACTAGGTGATGATAGGGGATGATGGGGCGGGAAGATGGGGGGGAAGGTGACTAAGCAGCCGATTTTGCTGCTGCAGTTGTGAGCTGATCTGCTGATGGAGTGGGTATATGAGTGAGGGGATGAGGGCGGACGGAGGATGATTGTGGCAATAGGGCAGTGAGAAGAGGGGACGAAGGAGGGGAAGGAGTATGATTGCGGCAATAGGGCAGTGAGAAGAGGGAACGAAGGAGGATGATTGCGGCAATAGGGCGGACGGAGGATGATTGCGGGAAGATCAAAGAAGATTAGGAGAAGAGGGGACGAAGGAGGAGGGGAAGAAGTAGAAGAAAAAATAAAATAGAGAGGGGACATACCTGGAGAAGCAGCCGTGAGTTTCTTGGTGTCGGCGCGTCGCAGCACAGCAGCAGACGTAGGCGGCAATAGGGCAGTGATCCTCAACGACACAGGGTGGTGCTCCTCGCCGTGCTCTGATAGTGCTCCGGCAGGTGCTCCGCCAAGCTCCTGAGTGATCCGTTAGGCGCAAGAGAGGTACGAGTTGAACGGGAGGCGCGGGGAAGTCGGGGGTTCTAGCGGAGGTGTCGAGGGTTTTGAGAAAATACTGTCGCGATGGATAGAATAAGTGGGCCGAACACCACTGTTTAAAACGTAAAAAAACGAAATAAACGCATCTAAAACGAATAATATGTATAAAACACGTTTAATACCCGTATAAAACGGTTTACAGTATAAAACGAGTGTAACATACGGTGGACGAAAAATTCGCGTTTAAAACGCCGAATGTTGTTACTATGGTTGGACGGAACCCCAGTACTGAAGTAGCTCTTTCATCATAGGTTTTGAGCATGTGATTCCCTATTTCTTACAAATGCCATAACTCTTACATCCATTGGAATTCTACAATGAAATTTTGGGTATGGTCTTGCTTATGACTCATTAAGCTCTCTGCTAAGTTTCATATGTTGGTGATACTCCTACACGAAATTATTACTATTTTGATATGGCACTTGATTGCCAAGAACAGAAGAAGGCATGCAATTAATGAGGTAACATGCGGTGGATACTGCTTCTGGCAAAAAAATTTGGGGACATTGTAGTGAAGAGAAGAGTTCGGCCAACCTCAAGAAGGTGGCGATTCTTATGTTCTACAACCCCATTCTGTTGGGGTGTGTCTGCACAAGAAGTGGGATGCATGGTACCCATTTTCCGACAAAAAAGACTGACAAAGGTTTGCATAAATTCAAGGGAATTATTAGTACGGAAGATTTTTATAGGTTTATCAAACTGCGTACGAATCTCAGCAAAAAAAGATGTAATAATATCAACTATATGAGATCTGTCCTTTAACAAAAATAACCAGGTAGTTCTAGAGAAGTCATCAATAAAACTCACAAAGTACTGAAAGCCAGAAATACTGATAACAGAACAGGGGCCACAAATGTCAGCATGCACTATATCAAACAGTTGTTTTGAGCCAATACAAGTTTTTTTGGAAAAAGTAGATCTAGTTTGTTTGCCCAACTGGCATATTTCACAATGAAAAACTGAACAAAAAATATCATGCAGTAAATGCTTCAACTTAGCAGGAGAAGGGTGTCCCAATCTACCTGTCACAGAAGCAGTCAGTAGAGCAACAATCTTCGGCGTATCCAGGTAGTATAAGCAGTCTGGTTCCTGATGGCCCGAACCAATCTTCATCCTCGTGCGTGGATCCTGAAAGACAACACCATCTGGGTCAAAAGTTATAGAGCATCGTAGGCTCTTAATAGTTCTACTCACAGATAACAGATTAATCGGGAATTTAACATAATAAAAGTCGACCAGGAGTGCAGATATTCCCAATTCTAGAAACAGGCGTTTGAGAACCATCGACAAGGGTAACAAGCGGAACAGTTGAAGTCTTAAGCAGTTCAGAAGCATGATTGCCAAAACTATGTGAGGTTGCTCTAGAATGAATCACCCATGTATGTTTATCGGACTGTGCAGAAGAGGCAAGAAGAGCAAAACCTTCATTAGTAGAGGAGGCCTTAGCGGAGGAAGCCAGACAAGCCTGAAGTAGCTTTTCAAATTCTGAGCGGATCCAATCTGCAGGAGGTTGGGTGGACGACTATGGGGCAGTGTCAGGCTGATCAGACGTCACTTGGTTTGCCCATGCGGGTTTGTCATGCTTGATCCAGCAGCGGTCTTCATTATGGTTTGTGTGCTTGCAGTAGTTACAGTAGCACTGCTCAATCGAGGCAGTGTTGGGGCCAGATGTGTAAGAACCTGACGGACCCGAGTAAGATCCTCGACCGAGCCCACCAGTGGAGCGACCAGACCTGTCCACGACCACGATAAGTGTCACTGGAACAGACAGCAAGAGCAGTTGCATCAGATAAGTCAGGAGAAATTGGGGAGACAGAAGGTAATCTCTGAACTCTTTTAAGAACATCCATCAAAGTAGGCAGCGGATCGCTGGACAAGATTTGATCGACGACACCAGCAAAAGAATGTGGTAAACCAACAAGGAACTGAACTAGCTGAAGTTCATTCCACTGCCGTTGGATTTCTTTTATATCAGCAGAGAGCGGGTGATAGATCTAAAATTTGTGCCATAGCGCACAACATTGGTTGTAGTAATCTTCTACAGACTCAATAGCGGAGTACTTCGTCTTGGCCAAGTGTTTGAAAATCTCAAACACCTTTTTGGGTTTTGTTGGTGTGAATAAACATGGGAGAGTTGATCCCACGTCTTTTACAGTCCGAAGTCGAAGAAGGGATTGGTTGATCTTAGGCTCGGCACTATTGACCGTCCAGGTCATGATGCAGGAGTCTTCCTTCGTCCAGAGATCATACACCTGTTTTGTTTTATCATTAACAGTCGTAGCAGGAACAGTCGGGGCAACAACAGTAAGATGGGAGTGACGTCCTTGAACCTTAACATAAAGCTTGAAGGAGGCGGACCAGGTATGGTAGTTAGATCCATTCAACTTAACCGTCATGACGCAAAGCATCCGCAGAGGGTCAGTGGACGCCATTAGAGGTTGCAAGAGATAACAGTAATCAATTGTAGGGAGAAGAAACGTGACGACAGGTAGCAGCAGATAGCAGGTAGTAGCAATAGTCAGTAGGCAGTAGAAACCCAACACATGGGCAGCAGAAAGGAACCGATCAACAGATCCGGTAAAACCCGTACGGGGGCAGATAGCATCAACAGAGGATCTGACGCATCAGACCAGAAAAAAAAACCATAGACGGGCAATATAGAACGGAGAAGAACCTACGCCACCGTGGAGAGAACCATTACTCAACCATGAGGTGCAGGCAGATAGTACATGTAGAACTTTTTGAACCTTCAATGTGCTATTTTAAAAAGTTCACGTAGATGTAGCCGAAGAAAAAAGGAAGAGAGGGAGGTAGGTAGGGAGGCTAGATGATGGTGAGGATGGTGGAGGATGATGGGGATGAAAATGAGGGCAGTAGCAGGTGGGAAGGGTGGATGGAGGTGGCTGCGGAGAGGGGAGATGTGGAGGGGATTAGTGGCGGTGGCAAGGTGGAGGGGGGGTTGCAGTGGCTAGAAGTGGGGGGCAAGGAGGGTGGTTGGTGGTGGCGGCGGGGATGGAAGGAGGGTGAAGGGGCAGCGGCGGGTTGGGAAAAGTGGGGGTCGAGGAAGAAGGGGCGGCGGTGGGTTGGGAGAAGTGGGGGGAAGGGGGAAGGGGCAGTGTGGGCAAGGAAGAGGAGCATTGGCGGCGGCGACAAGGGGTGGCAGCGGCGGGTGGAAGAGGGGAGATGGGAGGGGTGGCGACTAGGCTAGGGTGAAGGAAGCATAGGGTTAGGGTTTTTAGAGGAGGGAGGGTTAAGGGGGATCGAAAAGTTCTGATACCATATAGAATGAAAAGATGGTATTTGACATCTAAAACAATTACAATGCTCTCTCTTTTATAGGATAAGACAGTAAAACATAAAGCAGAGATAAGCAATATTGGGTATAAGAAAAAAGGCTAATAGACAAGACAAATCTAAAGCCCAAAACACAACAAATAATAAAACTCGTAATATATATACTAATAGGGTCTAAGTGCCCTAATGGGCTTTCACATGTCCGAAATTTGGGATGAATTCTCTTGATGACTAAGGATGGATACCTAGGAGTTATATGGAACTGTTTTATACGTTTTATATCTTCTGAGGTTGCAAACCCCAATTATTTTGTAAGAACCTTTTAGGTGTTTGTATGTAACTTGATTGATGCAATCAAGAATATTCATCTTACTTAAGTAATCAAGTGTACCCTTAATCATGTAGTGTTATGTGACTATAGACTTGCTGGATAGTGAAACTGAGTAACCCGAAAGGAGCTCGAACTCAAATACTAATGAGTAGATGCAGTGCAGGGAGGCTATATTCCTAACATCCTAACTCTAAGGTTTTGGAAAGTGGTTGAGGTCGTGTCTCGAATGTCGACGTAATTGAGAGCGATTGCGATTGTAACTCGGATTTGAGGGTTCATACCCTGGCTTCTGGTGTCGTGGTATGTGTACCCAGGATGAACTAGGTTGTTTTAGTAGTTGGGTCGATGTGCCACTACAGTTGTTACTCGTACTGACTGAGGGGAAGAGATCTTTAGAATTTCGGTCATCCTAGATCTTATACAGGGTTGATTTCGACTTCGTAGTAGTCAGCTACTAGTTTGAG
Organism: Alisma plantago-aquatica; assembly: GCA_963693085.1. Lineage (NCBI taxonomy): Eukaryota > Viridiplantae > Streptophyta > Magnoliopsida > Alismatales > Alismataceae > Alisma > Alisma plantago-aquatica. Next base: position 1,336,688,901 of record OY856409.1, on the reverse strand, counting down.
TGGTACACCTAAAACTACTCAGGGCTTAATAAAATATGCAATTCAGTGTGTAGTATAATTGTTAGGGTAATCAGGCGAATCACATTGAACGATAATCATTGTTTTGCTTTCCTTACTAGCTTTTATATGTGATTCATATTCTGACAAATGAGATTATTGTGCTTGAACTTTTTATATAAGTTGTATAGTCTTTCAACTTTGTAATATTGTATGCCTAAAATGCTTAAAGTACATAATTTGTTTATAAGCAACAAATGTTTAAGAGGTTATATCATATCGTTGGGACATGGGTCTCACCTCATGAGTTTCCACACCCTTTTTAGGTGTTCAGCAACACGGTCAAACCCGTGGTAGTGAGGAGGCGCAGTTTGAAGATCTATGAAGTTGTTAGATTGGTGTAGTTTGTGTAGAGTCTTAGAGTCGTCCTTATACTCTCAAGTCCGGGCATGGGGTTTTGTAAATGATGTATATGGACTCAAAATTTTTGGTTGAAAGTTATGCTCCATGTAAATGATGTAGATATCTGGATAACATCTTTTGTATACATGAGGTGGCTGAGGCCATGAAACATATGTAAATGTACTTGGTATTCATATATGTGAAGACGGATTTTTGTATAACTATTCTTTTGGATGTTGAAATTTTAACTTAATTTTAATTTTATGCATTTTTGGTAATATGTCCATTTAGCGTTTGATCAACATTTCAATTTTGAGTCATCTTTTTTAGCGTGGCGGGTCGCCACAAGTCTCTTGTGCCTTGGTGAGGGGTTTATGCTGCCTTTTTTTCTCCTCCACAAATGGCATATTTTTTATAAAGATCTAACAAAGTCGTTGCATTTATCAAGGGGGTTTTCTCCCCACGCGCTAGATCCTCTTCCCAGCAAGAAATGAGGTATCTGATTTCGATGTTGTTTTGATGTGTGGAAATGGAAATTTATGGAAAACTCCATATATACAGCAATGCTCGTTCATACACCAAAATAAACAAATTTAGTCAAGAAATTTTGTAGGTGTAGTCTCTACACCTAAATGCATTGTTTTATGCAATAAAATTTTATCTTGAGGGTAATTGGGGGGGATTCATGTGGGAGGTAAGGAAACTTTCATGTTTCATGAGGATTTCGATGAAGGGTTTCAATGAAACAATGTAAGAATTAAGTTGTTAGTTTTGCAAGCATGAGTCATTTACATGCATGTACTTATTCGTGTTATAAGATGACACATTTCTCCACATATTTTACTTGGGTTGATAGTTTGTTGTTGTTATCGACTCAACAGTCAGCCATTTCATTGGCCCCAGGAAAAATAGTGCAATTTTCCAAGCAAAATCGTTAGTTTTTGTGGTTTGCTTCCTAGTACCCTATTGTTTGATAAACCACCACCAGAATACATGTCGTCCGCACTGAAGAAAATAACAAATAACAAAAGCATGCATTGCATTAGTATTTATTACATTAAATAGCAGATATTAAGGAATGCAATGCAATTATGATAAAAGAATACTATATATATATATATACATACTTGGTATGAATACTAAATGGTGAAATCACCCGAATCCCCCTCTTCTCCTTTCAAACAGCAACAATAACACAAAGGACTGCGATTATCGAAATCTCCATCAAAATTTGTGCTGGAATATTTGACTTGTGTAAGAAAACCTCAAAATCCATCAAAATTGGCGAAATTAAACGAAAACATCAAAATTAAAATTTTGTTAGATGCGATCATGGTAGTAGCTTCCATCAAAATTGACACAGTTGCATGATTTCGGTGGCAGATGCCACTGAAATTGATCTTTTTATTTCGTCGAAACCTCATCCTTGCTTCCAAGGGCCACCCTAGATCTCTCCTTCCTTCCCTAGTAGTCTAGTACCTTTCTCCACTCTAATATGGAAAGAGGAAGAGATTTTGTGGTCTTCTCTAAACATTAAAGCCACATGGTATCGTAGCAGCTACAATAAACATTTGATTCCAGGTGTGTAGGTGCTCAACTCAGCTATTTACATTCTAAAAATTGTACGGGTCCCTCTCCTCAAACCATGGTGCAGGATTTTGACTTCGTATCGACTTCGCTAGGAGTGGAAGTGGAAGTTTGTGGAAACTTCGAGAAAGTTTCGAGGAAGTTTAGATGCAAACTTCGATAAATGTCGATGCCATTTTTTTTGAAGAAAATGATGTTGATTTGAAGAAAACTTTGATTAAAAACTTCTAATTATGTTATACTCTATCTTACATATGTTAATTTAGCACAAAAACATGATTCGCGACTCTATAACCCTATGTAGGTCGATAATGCAATGTACACTTGTAGTTGCAAGGTTTAAATGTGTAATACAAATATAGGAATACATCCCACCATATCGTCCAAACAATATGGAGTCAAATAGTGGTTACAACGTCTTCTCTAGCAAATAGTGGCAGCCAACAAACATAGAAATTGATATTAGAAGGTTGGAGGCACCACTTATGCCTTATATGGCCTTTAGGCTTTAGGGCACTAGGTAGGACAAATGTTCTGGGCCATATCAACTTTGCCCCAACATCGCCAACTTCGGGGAAACATCGACAACTTCAAGGATGTTGGGACAAAAATACATTGTAAAAATCCAACTTCGTCGACAAGGGGGAAACTTCGGTCCGAAGTTGAGACCAAGTCGTCATAATGGTGTTTCGACATCGCTTGGGGTGGAAGTTGGAAACTTTGGGGAAGTTTCGCCCAACTTCGGCGAAGTTTAGTTTCATGCCTCAAACATATTTTTTATATATTTCATTCCCCTTGTCTTTGTCTCTTCTTATACATGTTCTATTCGCAATCATTCCCCTTATCTCTTCCTCAATATCTTGTAAAAGCGAGAGTTTGTGTTTGTCCACCCCAATTACTCTTAATATTCTATTCATATTTGGGGGTCAGAGGGGGATATGGAGGAGAACGAGCAATAGAGTGGTGGTGAAGTGAAGAGAGGAGAAGATGACAAATATTTTCTTTTGGAGATTTACTTTTACAGTTGTAACCAAATTTTCAGAAGGAGCTTTTACTTCGTTATCCAAGCATCTAAGGTTCCATGCAAACTAGTTTAAATTGGTTGAATCCGACTATGTCATCTCTGCTACTTGTTACTGTGAACCAGCACTCACTGGTTGTCCATGTGATGTTATGAGCATTGACTTGTTGTTCTTGTGTTCCAACACTCTGAATTATCAGCTACTTGTGACCTGGCACTCTCTGACTAGACTATGCTAGTGACTACGATAAATTTTTGTTATATACAGTTACTTCAGATGTTATGCTTGTTTGAATGAAGCCCTTTTGTTACCTGCTAGTTGTTGATACCTGAGCTCATATTATCTATTTGAAGGGAAGCGCGTGAGTAATGAATTGTGAGATTCAGAGCGAGTGATCTTTTGTATCGACTGACTATATCTTTACTTTTATGTTTGGAGTTTGTATGCCATGTTTCAGTCTGTCCTGTCAAGTTGTACATGGCATTTTAACATGCTCCAGCTTGAGGGGGGAGTGTTGGAGAGTTTATTAGTAATTCAGTAGTTTTATGTTTACTTAAATGGCCCCAAGTCTTTTGGCCCATTAGATTTGAATCCAAGTTTGTAACTGTGTCGCCTCTATATAGGAGTAGGGTTACACTAATGCAAAATATCTTTTAGACACCTACTTTCTTTCTAACAATTGTTAATCAGGATTAGCCTTAATATAAACTTGATGAGAAAAATGATTCTTGTATGACTTTAAGAGTGAGAGGATGGAGGGAATATTTGAAAGTAACTATGGATAAGATCTACATAAACGCCTTAGCTGAGGCGTGGGTTATAAATTGGGCTGCCAATCCTTTTTGTATGGCAAAACCCACAAATCCAAAGACAAAATCAGAGGAAGATGATGATGCCAACATCATATTTCTATTGGTGATATGTTGAATGCACGAGGAAGCTATATGGAGTAACCTCTACAGTTTGTTATTCAGCGGGGATATACTAAAGTCTACAAACCAATGAACTAAACTTCACTGAAGTTGAGCAAAACTTCATCGAATCCCCAATAATGCGGCTTCTTCCAAACTTCGAGGCAAAGTTTCATTGTTGTCGACGAAGTTGACTTTTTTGTGTATTTTCATCCCACATCTCGAAGTTATTAATATTTCCTCGAAGTTGGCGAAGTTGGGGTGGAGTTGATACGGCACAGAACATTAATCCGAACTAGTGCCCTAAAGGCCATATAGGCTCCAACCCTCCTCACAACTTCTAATATCAACTCCTATGTTTGTTGGTTTCCACTCTTTCCTAGTTGTAACTACTATTTGATTATATATTTTATAAAATACATGTGGTGAACGTATTTATATATTTGTATTGCACATCTGTACTTTGCAAGCAACACCATTGTATTATCAACCTACCTAGAGCTACAGAATTGTGAATCGTGTTTTTGTGTTATATTAACAATATAAGATAACAGGTACAACTTGATAGAAGTTTTCAATCGAAGTTTCCTTCAAATTCACATCAGTCTTAAAAAATGACATCAAAGTTTATCTAAGTTCGCATTTAAACTTCCTAAAAGTTACCACAAACTTCCACTTCCACACCTGGTGAAGACGACATCAAGTCGAAGTCATGCACCCTGCTACAAACTCAAGAAGGCTAGATATGGTCTAAAATAGAGTCGACACGCATAATACTCAATTTGGCTTCAGACAACCTCACTCTGAACATTAAGTGCTTAGAAGTATACTGATTCGGGGCAGATCCTGCTAAAATAATTTTGACAAGACATTTTATCACAAAAGACATGGGCAGACTCCACTTAAGAAATTAGGTATCTAATACCAATGCCATTTCGGCAGCGTAGGAATAAGCATTTACCAGTATACCTTTCGAAAATTTGACAAATACAATCTTGGTCATTTCAATGCCAAAACAAACAAATTAAATCACAAATAGATAGAATTTAATTGCATAAATACACATACTCATGTAATAATGTCATATATTGAAACTACAACGGGCGTCCTTGATGTATTATCTATAAAGAGCATGTAAAGTATGAAGGAAGGCGAATTACAGATATTACTATTTTTATTTTTTTTATCATTATTAGATATTCAAAGTCTACTAGATACAAGTAAATTGTATGCATCAATTTATAAGATGCCAGTTGATTATAATGAAAGAAAAAGTCCAAATTGCATGGTGGATGTGATGGTTGACCTCCCCATCATGGCAGTCGTTGCCCAACATGAGTTGCTTGATGTGGTAAACATATTGTTCTCAACCTATGTCTCCACATACATTGTTAATATATTCATTTTTATTCATTTATTTAGTTTTTGCTCTCTTTCGTGTCTTGTTTTTTGTCTCATATTGATGAACTCTATATTGAGTGACTCCTATCCTATATGAGGAGGGTGCATATGCTTGTATTTGTTATCACAATAATACAAACTTAATTGTATTAACATGGTATTAGAGCATTTTGACCTGCACTAATTCTCTCCTCCCTCTCATCCACCCTAGCCGTCACCCTTCTCACTCCCATTCTTCTTCCTGACCTGCCAGCCATCGACCACCCGCCATCGACCACTGCCATCATCCACCATCCATCGACCAACCAACCCACCCACTTCCCCCCATCCCACCCACATACTTCCTTTCCTCGATTCCCCGTTGTTTCACTAAATCTAGGCAGCTCTTGGTATTAAAAAATCTTCTTCTCATTTCAACTTACTTTTTAGGAGGGACTTGCTCCCTCCCATCGACCTTCATCACATGTTGGTTGAAGTTGACAATGTGATGTTGGTTTACTTAGTAAAATTATTAACGCCCTTTCTTTGGGTTTCTAAAATCTTCTGTTGGTGCCTTGTGTAATGCGTCACACACTTCTGAACTAAATACGTGTGTGGACTAATCTAGTACTGATTCCATCATGGCCTCTAATGATAACTTAAGAACTTTGTGTGACCAACGTCAAATTGGATGGTTCTAACTACCATACATGGTCAGGTTCCTTTGAGTTGTACGTCAAGGACCAAGGCCGGTACTCTCATCTTATCACTAAAGGACATGTCGCTCTATCTAAGACTGATGACGAAAAGACTAAAAAGGACTATGACTTGTGGGTCAAAGATGACTCTGGAGTGATGGCATGGATGGTCAATAGTGTAGAACCGAAAAATAAGTCAATCTATTTTTATGACTTGGAACGGCAAAGGCCATGTGGGATCAGTTAGCACGTGTATTCACACCAACAAAACCCTAAAAAGGTGTTTGAAATCTTTAAAAATCTGGCCAAAAGAATCTCTAAAGATGCCTCTGTTGAGGATTATTATAACCAATTTTGTGCTTTGTAGGCTGAATTAGAAGTTTACCATCCCTTGACTTCTGATATCACTGAAGTTCAAAGAAAGCAGTTCCTCACATGTTACATATTTAATATTTACATTGCCAAATGGTAGGTAAGTAGCTAACTAGTTATAGCTGCTATGTAATTGAAGAACCAGACCAGAGTAACTAATGCCAGGAGTACAAGGTACAATACTAGCAGACCAAAGTAGAATAACTTTATGTTACATGTTTAATTATTTATATAGCAGTAAACTTATATGATACATTAATTCAATATGTTACATGTTTAATTATTTATATAGCAGTAAACTTATATGATACATTAATTCAATATGTTACATGTTTTAATTATTTATATAGCAGTAACTTATATAATATATATTTTTATGCTCAAAAGTATACGTAGATCAACTATATCTATATGAAATTATAGATATAGTCGTATAGCAGTAAACTAATAAGAGACTAACAGTACTTGAGAACTGCGAACTATTAGTCAAATACAAAATTGCTGAACTGAATTGAATGAGATCGGGTCTTGCTAATGGGCTTATTGGGCGTCTTTTCATCAATTGGGCCAAGGCAGCCGCTTTTTGACACCTTAGGGGCTAAATTAAGCAGCTGGATGGCTGGGCCGCTAAGACAGTTTTTAGATACCCTGATATTGACTTAAGAAAATGGCATGGATATAGTAAATTAAAAGGCTATACAAGTTCATATGACCAAATCAATCAAGTAATAAATCAGAAACTACTAGAAAATGACGGGACTATATATTTTTACAAAATTAACATAAGGACCTTCCATGCTCCTTATCGCAACAATTTGTCACATGCAATATATTATTGCAATTTCAGCAAGAGCTTGCCTTAGAGATTCTCATATAACTGGTGCAAAACTGCAAACTTGCTCAAAATTTGGACTTAATGGAAAATGCCCAAGGTAAAGGCAAATGGAAAACTTTAAGCATAAAATTCACCAATAACACAGTCCGCGGTTCCAGGATTGGGACATAGAGAACAGTGCATGGTTTAAGAACGAACCCCTCAACCAGAGCATCAAAAACCACTAATACAATCACCATCAACCTCAACATTTTTCAAATACCCAACAAATCAAAAGAATCCTGATTACGAATTATGTTGCGCAAAAAGAGAATGTCCGTGACATGAGAAAAGACCATACCTTCTTATTAGGCAAGTCAAAATTGATCAACACCCGAGCATGTATAGGTTGCTCCCCTGAAGAAACAAAAGGCAGGCAAGCATCAGTTACAACTATCATAACTGACTTCTTGTCCATTAACTTGGTTTCATCATCTTCAGGAAGAATATTATAGAAGTGATTCCATTCAGCAGCTGTCTGGCGGAACTTATCCAATACAAGTGCGCGTTCAGCTTCTGACAAATCACTATACTAAAAGGTACGTAGAAACAACGGGACGTTAGTAAGGAATCACATAAGAATTTAAAAATATAATTGTAATAGAGATTTACACTCACATAATAAGTGCTAAGATAGCCGTTAACATTATAAAAAGGAAAAAAAAAATAGCACAGTTTGCAAAAAATATTTCCCGGTATAGCAGCTTCACGAAAATAATTCCGAATATAGTCCACTTTGGTAAAAACACGCCATCCATTTTGGCGTTTTCAATGTGAAAAGGGTAAAAACGCCATTTCAATTGGAGTTTTTAGTTGAAAATTTACAAAAAAAGGGAGGAAAATGCCAAATGGATTGGCACTTTCACCCTTCAACTTTGGGGTGAAAACACCAATCCATTTGGCGTTTTTCTCCCTTTTATTTTTTTTATTTTTCAACTAAAAGCTCCAATTCAAATGGCATTTTTATTTTCTGGACTTAAAAAACGCCAAATCAAATGGCATTTTTTCACCAAAGTGGGCTATATTGGGAATTTTTTTCCTGGAGGTGCTATAACTGGAAATATTTTTTGCAAACTGTGCTATTTTGGTTTTTTTTCCTTATAAAAATCTTGAATTAAAAGAATTTTAAGAATAAATGAATGATGAAATTGTATCATTCAAGATGTTCCGTAACTACTATTGAGAGAGAAAACATCTTGCAAGCTGGGTTCAACTTTGTGGTTATATAATTTTACGGAAAGAGAATCACAAATAACTTTTCATATGTAGTGGATAGATATCATGTTTTAAGTGAAGCACAAAGAATGAGTAAAGTTTTCTTGCTTCAAATATATTTGAAATTTTGAAGTATGCAAATGTAGAAATTTCACACAGTTGTTTTCTCTTTTTAGAAGCAGCCCGGTAACTAGAGAGAAAAGGAAACAGGCCTTTAAGCAAGTGAACAGATATTGCAATGCCTTATAGATAAAAGATCTTGTAAAAAAGTAATTCAGAACTGAATACGACAAAAAATCATATGCTACAAAGTTATAAAACATCTCTGACACCTTTTTAAGTTACAGGAATACAGCATGCGTAGTAGCCAAGTCATTGTAAGTTGGAAAAACTATCAATGAAGTAACCAAAGGCTTATGAGAAACTGAAGTACTTGATCACCGATTATCACCTTCTAACACATAATGAAATCACAGAAATGGCAATCATTCTCTTTATTGTCTTTCGAGTTAACAACCTATCTTACATGTAATGTATAGGCTTCTCTTCTAAAATTTAACCTCTACCAAGATGGTATAAACTCGCTAAAGTTAGTATTGTTTGGAACATATTTTGACAAGTGTGATGTATTCATAGTTTAAAATTTCCATGAAATTGTCAAAATTTCCACAATTATTCCCATACTGATGGCCATCGGACATCGAAATGCACTGTTGAAACGCACTGTCCATCGAAATTTTTCTTTCTTTTTAATGCATGTATTGTATAAAAAGAAGAAATGGAATATATGAAGGTGGAATTGACAGTATTGACCATACTTGGATTTTTTTTCCTGTAAGTTTTGCCTTCTTTTTTTATTTTCTTTATATTTTGCTAGTTGTGTGAGGGCTACACTACCAAAGCTCAACCAATTGACCATCTCTTGCTTGTTTATAGATGAGTTTACTATATTTTCTGATAAACATCGATTCCAAATTGCCGTGACATTTAAAAATTAGTGCAAATTAAAACAGGTCAATGGGAAGCGAAGGAAAATAGTTTCAGCATCAAGTTTCCTTTGCAAAGATAATTATTGATTCCATCTTAAAACTGTTCCTCCCATTCCCACTGCCCTTAGCTATCAGAGGCATGGCCTACACCACCATAGTTCCAACTACTGCTGCCCCACACCCCATCTCAACACCTAACCCCCTCCCCAATTCATGCAGCAGTAAGTTCATGCCATTGCGGAACAGGGAGAAGATAACTGAAAGAGAAAGAAGAGGAAGGTAAGAGGCTAGTGCTACTTTCCGCCAGCATCTGCAGTTTGAACTCCAATGTGGCACGGCCAAAGCTCAGAAAAGCCCAGTGCTCTTTAAGCCACTGTTGCCCTGGTGCTACCTCATTGCTTGCTTCTCCCCTTCTTGATTTTCACCTTCCTCTACCTCCCTTCTGCTTTGCTTCATGCAATGACGACTAAAGGGTGCTAGAGGAAAGGAGGTCATTTGGTAGGGGTAAAATAGGAGGGGAATAAGGTAGATAGGGAGCTATAGGGAAGAAATGGTGGTGACAACAGGAATGGATTAGATCTAGGGTTTTCAATACTAAATTTTATATTTGCTTTAGCCAAGAGCATGGCACTAAACATCCTCGACGTCCGGCGATTAATCCTCGAATTTACATATGTCTACATATGTTGATGTTCGATGTCGAAACCTGGTAAACTTCAATGTTTGTTGAAGTTGAGACAAAGATGAAATCTTGTACATTTGCATGTGACTATGTTTTTCTACATATGTAAACCTGTATGGATGGCTATATATAAACATATATTTTGTCTTTAAGCTGGATTTAATGATATATATCAATTTTCATCATAAAATTACTATTTTTTGCTTCATTTTTGTCAAAGATGAGTCAAAGTTTAATTGTAAAAATCCTCAAAGTTTCCTCTATGTTTCCACAAACTTCCATTTCCACACCAGTTGAAGTCAGCTCAAAGTCGATGTCCTGTTCCATGGACAAGAGGGCCCTTTATGGACTTCTAGGGGCATTTCCCAGTATAATTTCCAATCCCCTTATTTTTCTGATTGTTGGCATGTCCTTGTTTCCATAATAAATAGAGTCAAATGGATGGGTTCACGTCAGGGACACACGGATGTTTCTTCAATATGCAAATGATGTTATTTTCATTCTAGAGACATGAAAATTTTGGATATTTTATTTTTTGCTTCTGTATAGGAGGCGTCAGGATTGGAGAGTGATTTGATTGATATAGGAGTTCCAGAAGGCAGGGTTTCAAAGTTGCTTGCCTTAATGAGACATCAGAGAAGCAACGCTTTTACCTATCCAGATCAACAAGCATAGACTAAGTTTCACAGTGATAAAAATAGAAATGGACCGTTCGACCCAAACAAAAAGAGGATAGAATAGACTAAGTTATATAAATTTATTAGTTTCAAATACAAAATGGGCTCTTAGTTGCATAGCCCATCAACATATAATTTTGGCACTAAAGAATATATTTTTTTTTCATTCCATAAAGCACTCTTAAAGGACGCATAACTCCTTTAAAGGATCACTTCCTCTTGCATCTTCTATGCACCTTTATGTGCTGATTGTGAAAAATAAGATTGGATTGAACACAATGGGATGAATACAAGACTGGACACCCTCTCCTTTATATAGGAGAGGGGAGACGCCCTAAGACTTAAGACGCAAGTAATCTAAACGGGCTGAGATACAAAAGCCCACTAACTAATTAACCTATTAACTAAGTAGGCTAATATATACTCTTTAACACTCCCCCTCAAGCTGGATTATGGGTGAAACACATGTCCAAAGCTTGGAGGTTACAAGACTCGATAAAATGATAAAAGAAATGATAGATGAAAGATAAAAGAGAAATCACTCCCCATACAAAATGTGATACTCCCCCTTAATTAATACTCCCCCTGAACCATACGATGACACCTCTTTCCTTTGAAATTGTATTCTGCAGGCTGGAGATCCCCGAGCTTTGATGAAGGTCTTTGGAGTGCATCTGGAATGAAGAACATTTGAAGAATGGAACCTGAATACTACAGCAATAATTCGCCACTTGGAGCAGACGATCATCAATACCACGACTACGACAACTTCATTGGATTACGTACTTAACGCGACACGAACGCAGATGCCCAATGTAGATGTAGCAGTAGCGGAATTTTCGAATTGTCTGAGAAGACGTGCATAACGTGGCACGAACACGAACGGACGATGTGCTGGTGATACAATGCAGGTACCATAACTTTGTAGTGTGAACCTTGGGGGCTTGACAGGAAAGGAGATATCATCCATCAAGGAAAGTCCCAGGTAGATCAGCAACATGTGATGTTGAAATCGCAGATGCGGCTCGGAGAAGACGTGATGAAGCAGCTCGGTGAAGATAAACTGGATGAATCAACCTTGCAGAAGTAGATTGGCAGGCTTGCTGAGCTTCTAAAAATCTAAAGAAGCACCCATCTGTCTCATGTAAATGCAGCTGAAGTACACCATCACAACCAAGGAATAAGGTATCCGATTTCGATGCCGTTTCGACAGCATGGAAACTGAAATTTTTTGAAATTTCGACAAAAATTTCGATAGATGCAACCGTGCCCGTTTCGACGCCAAGATGAACGAATTAATTTATGAAATTTTACAGGTGTGATCACTACACGTAAATGCATCGTTTTATGCAATAAAATTTTATGTGGGGGTAGGTTGGGAGGGTGGTCCTTGATGTGGGAGGTAAGGGAACTGTCCTGTTTCTTGAGGATTTCGATGAAGGGTTTCGATGAGAAAATGTAGGAATTATGTTATGCAATTTTGCAAGAATGAGCTATATACATGCATGTATTTATTTGTGTTATAATATAAGATATTGGATATGTAGGGCATCCCCACACATTTTACTTGGGTTGATAGTTTGTTGTTGATATGGACTCAATAGTCAATCATTTCATTGGTTCCAAGAACACTAGTGCAATGTTTCGAAGCTAAATCATTATTTGTTGGTGTGGTTGGCTTCGTAACACCTTCATTGTCTAATAAACCACCACCAGGATACATGTTGTCCACATTGTAGAAACTAATAAAGCATGCATTGAATAAGTATTTAATAATTTGAATAGCAAATATTAGGGAAATGCAATGCAATTATGATATACTATAAGTATATACTATGTATAAGTACTAAATGATGAAATAACTCCAATCCCCCCTTTGCTCCTCTTCAAAAAGCAATAATAACAACAAGGATTGCAATTATCGAAATTTTCATCGAAATTTGGCGAAATTCATCAAAATTTGGCGAAATTCATCGAAATCATCGAAATTTGGCGAAACTCATCGAAATCATCGAAATCGGACATAGTCGCACGTTTCGGTACCAGATCCCATCGAAATCGGTATTTTGGGGCGAAATTTCGATGATTTCGCCGAAACCTCATTCCTTGATCACAACACCTGACGTACATAACGCGGTACGAACGCGGATAGCTCGGTGTTGACGATGAATGAAGATCCTTCAATGTTGTCTGGAAGTAGACAACAGATGTGCTGAACAATGTGAAGCTCCATGAAGATGATAGCCCGGAACATATATAGCCTGAATACATATATCATCTCTTCTCATACTCTCTCTCATAAATATTCTCTCTCTCTCTCTTCTCATCTCTTCCTCTCCTCTCTCTCTTCTCCTCTCTTCCTCTCCTCTCTATCCCCCCCGCACACCAAATACGACGAGAGTGAGTGTTTGGTGTGGATAAATGGACATATGACCCCCCTGCACTATGGAAAGGGATACACACATGATATGGGTGGGTGGGAAAGGGATTGGTGGATTTGAGAGGATTTTGTGATATGGAGATGTGTAATATGTGGAGAATGAAACCGATAACCAGAGAGAATATGCTAAATGGGTCAATGCAAGATTCGGATAGAAAAAATCCAATTAGGCTTAAAATTGGATCCGATTAGCAAAGATATGACCCATGGATAATGGATGGCATGGTTGAATATGGTGGAGTGCTTTGGCCAGGGATAGATGGTGGCGTTGGGGCAGCAACAACAAGGACTCAACGACGATGGCAATGGATAATGGATGTCAGCGACAGCAGGATGGAGCAGAAGCTAGGGGGCCTGGATGATGGCAACGTCAACTGAAGAGTGTGATCGTCGGCTAGGGATACGGTTGCTGCTAAATGAGGCAGCAACACTACAGTGAACGGACACACAATAATGATGATGATTGCAGCGGCTGGTGGCAACGTGATTGGCAGCAACGGGATGGTTGTCACTAGCTGCGGTTGTCGTTGTTGATTGGCGACGGTGGCGTCGCTGCTGTGCGCTGACTGCGTCGGGAGTACGATCGGTAGGCATGGGCGGCGCATTGGCATGTAGCAGCGGCTGGCGTCCTGGCCGACGGCAGTTGCGGCTCCGCTGATGGTTGCGGCCAACGGCGCCAGCAATATTGTTGTTGGGAACCAGCGACTCTGCTACTGGCCGCGACGCTTGCACTGGATGCAGGAGGATGCGGCGGCGACGTGATGCGGCGGCGTGACTGATGGTGACGTTATCTGTTGCTGTCGACGGCGGCTTGATGGTAGTTGTTGATTACACCGAGACGGAGATAGCCGGCGTACGGAAAGAAAAATTAAATCTTTAAGAAAGAGAAGGAGAAGCCATGGAGGCCGGGAGATGCCTGGCAAGTAGCCGGCCTAAGCCATGGCAACGGTGGCGGCCGCCCGCAGGCGGGGGTTCTTCCCCTCGGTTGCTCTCTGGAAAAGACGAGCGGCGACGGCTAAGGCTGCATGCACGCCGGAAAGGAGAGGGAGGAGGGGCGGAGGCTAGGTTTCCCTCAGGAGCTAACGCGCTCTATTCACGCAGGAATTACTGTTCACTCCGTCGTACTGTTCACCGTCGAAGTATTGTTCACCGTCGGAGTTACTGTTCACCGCCGGAGTTACTATTCACGGCTCTAATACCATGCGAAAAATAAGATTGGATTGAACACAATGGGATGAATACAATACTAGACACCCTCTCCTTTATATAGGAGAGGGGAGATGCCCTAAGACTTAAGACGCAAGTAATCTAAACGGGCTGAGATACAAAAGCCCACTAACTAATTAACCTATTAACTAAATAGGCTAAGAGGGGAGACGCCCTAAGACTTAAGACGCAAGTAATCTAAACGGGTTGAGATACAAAAGCCCACTAACTAATTAACCTATTAACTAAATAGGCTAATATATACTCTTTAACACTGATAATAAACATTACTTTTGGATAAGGGTGTCAAAAAATGTGGGCTTAACTTAGTCCCACATCAGACGAAAACACAAGTACTAAATCATCAACCACTTATTCCCCAACTCGAACTAAAATTGGTTGAAAGCGCACCTATTTAACTTGGAACCGAGCCTATTTTCCCCTATCGTCTTCCTAATATACACCTATAATAAACGTTTTCGTGTCATCAGAAGGTTATAGGTTTGGCATTGTTAATTGGGACTCCATAGAAGACAGGGAGAGGCAAACACTAAAGAGAGAGAGGTAAAGGATGACCACATGCAAGCAAAAGGTGAGTGAATTTTGCCACTCTACTTGGTATTATCTGGTAAAAGGAAAAGGGCAAGTGGATCTTAGGGTTTATATGTCTGACTACTATGAGACTTTTCTTCTCCTTTAAATACTACCCTTTGTGGACCTGAATTTACTTAGATTTAAACCCCAAAAGTGACCCATATTTTGTAGAAAATCATATTCATCCCTAATTCATTAAATATGGCCTAAAAGGGCTAACATATGGCCCTGAAAACTATTCATAACTAGGTGTAATGTTGGCAATCTAGTTTCTAGACCCACAAACTGAACCCAATGTTGTCCGAAATTAGAATTAGGATATTTTTTTAAAGGCATGCTAGAGGCAGATGTCTCAAGGCCACGGGGCAGCCTCATAATACACCTCGAGGTGTGTGTCATAGGATTCATATGCCATAAGTGTGCCTTAATCTTAGTGAGACGGTAGACAAGGAGTAAGGCATTTTACAAGCATAGGCCTAGATTTAGGGTGTGGTGAAGCACGTTGTCAGCCTCCCCTTTCCCAGATGCAACATTTCCAACAATGGGAAGCAAGGTCGTTAGATGCACCTTAATTTTCAAGGAACTTCCTACAGTTAGCTATTGACCTTCATTGGACTCTATAGAACACACGTGCAACTGCAAATGTCGCTCAAGGAAGAGAGAGGGAGCAACATGCAACGCCCCTCGGTCCATAGCCCAAGGCTCTAGTAGAATTTAAAAAATGATGATTGGCCATAGAACAAACTAGCCTCCGCTGGTGCACTTTGTCCTTACTAATGCACATCTCCAAGAAAATTATCGATAAATCACCTATCCTAGTACTACTCAAAGTTATGTTTAAGTACAAAGTACCAAATGAATGGGCTACTTGAAAAGGAGGTGCACCTCATTGGTTTAGTTAGTCCAATCATTCCTTCAAAAATTATTTAATTTGAGGCCTCAAATCTTGGGATGTATACAACAGATGGAAGGTTGTCTTAGCATAAACTCAAGAGGGATATCATCAACTAGCTAGTGTATCCATCCCCTTATATTAAATCCTCGACTATTAGATCATAGGCTTATTTGAATCTTGCAGATGCTCTCATCTCTTCAAGTACATAAAGCTTAGTGAGATGGGTGCCTCTAGAAGAGACAGATAAATCACAGATAGAATGGTTGGGCATGTAGAGGGGTGGTCAACATACTGAGTGGTTATTGTCATACCTCTTAAACTTGCTCCAAGATAGCATCCAGACTCTTGCTCCACTTGCCACCTTGAGCAACTTGCAATCCTCATGGCTACTAAAGTCCTAGACAACTTGTCAATGACATTTCTCAAACATTGTCAATTAAAATTAAAAATAATCCCCACCATCCAAAAAATGATCATTCCCATCATTTACGATTTAATCTCATATTTTTATTATCAGCAACTAGAACACTTCATTGGTTTTCTATAAAGCATTTTGAATGTATAGAATGTTGGGAAGGTTCAGAATTACATAGTATATATGTCATGTTGTCCAATTATTCAGATACACCCTTGATAGGGGATTATAATTTATAAGTGCATATTGAGATCTTAAACATACAAATTTAGTTCTTATTAAATCTTACTTGTATAGGTGTCTAGGCGGTGGGTTTAAACCGGGGGGCACTAGCCCGCCTAGGCGCCTAGGCTTTTCTAGACATTTTTTCCCCCAGTTATATGCTAGCACGCATGCTATTATATGTGATAATGTGATTATTTATTCATTGAATGTTATTGTAAGTCTAATTTGAATTGATAACCATAGGAGAATTAGGAGCGAGAGAATTAAGAGGAAGAAAAAGAAACAACAGTAAGAGGGAGATAAGTAGGAATTGGAGAGAGAAAATGGGATAAAAGGAAACATGCAAATGGTAGGAGTTGTGAAGGAAGAAGTCAAAATAAGACATACTACGTTTTGTGGAAAAAGAAAATATAGAGGGAGGAAGAATAGGTCAGTAAAAAATAATTGGAAATATGCAAACAACAATAGCTGTGAGTGGAGATTTAGGAGGAAGAAATCAGAAAAAGAACAAATATATGCAAATAGTAGTAGTCAATTTGGGTGCAGGAGACACAGGACAATCTGAAATAGGAAATATCCACATAGTAATAGGAGGGGATATAGGAGGAGGAATAACTCACAAAAAGATCAAATGCAGCAGTAGTAGGATTTAGGAATAAAATGCAGGAGAAAGGATAAAAAAGAAAAGAAAAAGAAGCAAGAACAACAGACATATGAGGAAGTAGAAAAAATTTAACAAACAACACTATGAGGACTAACCTGTTTGCCACAGTTGCGGCAGGAGCGCCTAGGTTGTCTGCCTTGACCGCCGAGGCCGCCGCTCAGGCAGCCGCCCAGACAGCCTAACCCACCTAGTCTGCCTAACCTGCCTATGACACCTAGGCGCCCAGGTTTGAGGGACCTATGGAGCGCCTAGCACCGGCCTTGATTTACTATAATTATAGTAGTAATTTTTTTGTGTTAGAATACGCGTGTGCCTCCTTTTTATTATTGTGTAAAAGACAAAACAGAGTCTGTATTATGTACAGAGCTATGAACATAATAGAACAAAAACAAACAACTTAGTACTAAGTACTACACAAACACAGAAGGTCAGATTCAACAGCTCTCCAGCAACCGCATCCCTCCTGTTATAGGTGAAGAACCGCCTATTTCTTTCTTGCCACACATGGTGAAAACAGTAAGGCAAGTCAGACACGACTTCTGTGTGACCAGCTAAGAATAACAATTGTCCCAGTAACCAGGTATCTGTACAATCCAGCACCCTTTTATTGCATCATTCTAGATAGCCTTAGTATAATGCCAGTTCAAGAAAATATGGCAGCTATCTTCATAATCGAGCTCACAAAGTGAACATCTAGAGGCAATATTCAGCCCAAACTTCAAATATTTTGTGTAGCAGCTCAGTCTTGAAAGATCTTCCATCCCAGGAAACTGAATCTTCTAGGTATCTCCTGCTTCCAGAGATATTTAGCCCAAGGGACATCAACTCCAATCTCCCTTACAGCATTCCAGCAAAACCTTCAAGGTAGGCTCTTCCATACCCTTAAAAAGAAATCGATCCTTCTCAGTGAAAACAGTCTTAAGATTGGAAATACAAGTATTGAAATCCTTGAAACACCTCACGTTCACAATGTTCCGACTTTTGTCTTTTATATAAACTTCTCCATACTCCCATACAAACCAACTCCCACTCTCAAAACATTGCAAGAATCGAGTATATCAAGTAGAAACTTCCCTCCAGTAATCCATGGGTCTCTCCAGAATTTTACAGAGTTGCCCCTACCAATTTCATAGGAGATATTAGTATATATATTTTCCTGGCTTTATTTTACTTTTATTATTGTGTTATGGGCCTTTGTTTATTAGCCCATTAGTCATTTTCCTTATTCTAGAATATCCCTTTTCTAGATTATTCTTACTCTCTCCTATATAAGAGAATCTCTTGTACTTGTTTCATCCATCTAATGCAAACCATCTTTTGTATTTTAGATGGTATCAGAGCGGGCCGATCCTCCTTAAACCCCAACCTTAACCTATGCCCACAAAAACCCTAGCCGCCACCCCTCTTCTCCCTCTCTTTTCTTCTCTTCCAGCCCCTCACCCGCCCCCCCCACCCCCCCCCCAATAACCCGCCGCCTCCCAGCCAGCCCCTGCCCTCCACCTTTCCGCCGCTGCCCCTTCTTCCTCCATCCACACACCCACCGCCACCCACCACCATCAGCCCCTCCCTAGCCCCCACCCCCACCTCCATCCACCAGCCCCTGCTGATGTCCCACTCCTCCAGCTAGCCCCCACCTTCTCCAACCGGCCCTCTTCCACCTCCTCTTCTTTCATCCCTCCTTTCCCCACCATCTCTCCCTCCGGCTAGCCACCACCACCACTCTTTTCCTTTCCCGCCAATCTCTGGACGTCTCGGGTAACTTTTCAGTCATAGCACGTTGAAGGCGTCACCGGATCTTGCTCTTTCTCTGCCTACGCCTCATGATGGAATAAGGTTTTCCTCCATATTGGCGTAGGTTTTCTATATCTACTGCTGCCCCGATGCGGGTTTCTGGGATCTGATGCATCAGATCTTCTTCTGCTATCTTCTGCCCGTGTACGGGTATTTTTAGATTAGTCCCTGTGTTGGGTTTCTACTGCTTTCGTCTACTATGTGCCCACTGCTGCTACGTGCTCGTTGCTCTGTCTGTTGACTGCTACGTGATTCCTGCTCCGGTCTGCCACTACTGTCTGTTGTGTCATCCTACATTCTTTGACCTCCTACGGCGTCCTCCGATCCGCTTCGCAATCTCTGTGTGACAACTACCAAGTTGGACGGCTCCAACTATCACACTTGGGCAACCTCCTTTGAATTGTATGTTAAAGCTCAGGGGTGTTATTCCCATTTGTCTACTACAAGGTCGGCGGAATCGACTGCTAATGCTGATGACAAAACTAAACAGGCGTATGACCTGTGGTCCAAGGACGACTCTGGGGTCATGACCTGGATGGTCAACAGTGTTGAACCCAAAATCAGCCAATCCCTTCTGCGACTGCGCACGGCTAAGGATATGTGGGATCAACTCTCCCACGTCTATTCTCATCAACAGAATCCCAAGAAGGTGTTTGATATTTTCAAACACCTGGCTAAGGAGTATTCTACCTCAGATGCTATTGAAGATTACTTCATTCAATGTTGTGCCCTTTGGGATGAGTTTGAGGTATATCATCCACTATCCTCAGATATTAAGGAAGCACAAAGACAATGGAATGAACTGCAACTCGTTCAATTCTGTTAATATATGTCTTTACTTATTGTCATGTTATTTTACATTTCTATAAGGACCTACCTATAATTGTTCCACTATTATATATATCAGGGTACACATTGTGTAACCCTACGCTTTCTCAATTTACTATTTCTCATGGTACCAGAGTAGGGCTAGATCCGGAGGGGTGTCGTCTCTCTCCCTCCCTCCCTCTCCTCTCTCTCTCTCTTCCGACGCCGCCGCCCCCCCCACCGCGCCACGCAGCCCGCCTGCCCGCACACGGCCTGCTGCCGTTGTTGCTTTGTGCAGCCAGCTGCTGTCGCCGCCACCGGGAGGGCTACTCCTCTCTTCTGGCTTGATCCAGGATCTGCTGTCCTCCCGCCTCGCTCCGTAGATCTGGTCTGATTTTCTTCGGCTTCGACTCCTGCCTGCCCGTGTAGGCCCTTGAGCCGCCGGGTCTTTTGCTGCGCATAGGTGTAGCCCGTATGTAACTGGTCCGTCCAGTATTATCTATTGTGCCTACTGCTGCCTAGCTGAGGAACTAGGCGGTCATCTTCTGCCTGTTCCTGCCTGTGCATACTCACCTTCGGTGTCGGTGCTCTACCTGTCATGGCGTCTTCACATGATGATCTGTGTCGTCAGGTTACTACTGTTAAGCTGGATGGGCGCAACTACCAGCATTGGGTCTGTTCTATGCAGATTTATGTAAAATCTCAAGGAAAACATTCTCATCTGACGTGTGATCCGACTCCTATGCCTGCTGCCAATGCCGACTCCAAGGATGTCAAAGCTTATGATGACTAGGTCAAAGTTGATTCCACTGTGATTACCTGGATTCTCAACAGCAGTGAGACAAAAATCAGTGTCACCTTACTATACCTGCCTACAGCAAAGCAGATGTGGGATCAGCTTGCTAGCACTTACTCTCACAGCCAGAATCCCAAGAAGGTTTTTGATATCATCAAGCAGCTGACCCGTCTACACTTCTTGGGATCTGACATTACTGATTACTTCTCTGCCTTTAAGGGACTATGGGGAGAATTGGAGGCCTACCATCCGTTGTCTACTGACTTGGCTACCATGCAACGTTAACGCCAGGAGTTGCAGGTGGTTCAGTTCCTGTGTGGTTTACCGGAATCCTATGTTGGGGTTGTGGATCAGATTCTTGCCAGTGATCCACTGCCTACATTATAGAGTGTGTTTCAGCGTCTTCAGCGGCTGTCGGCCTCCTCGTCTGAATCGCCTTCTGACACTGGAGAGACTACTGCCCTTGCTGCTATGTCCGGCCGAGGTCATGGTCGCGGTCGTGGTCGTTTTCAGGAGAACCGTCCTCTTCTTGGCGCTGGAAGGGGGCGGAGTTCGTCTGGTCGTGGAGCACCCTCTGGTCCTCCCAACGTTGCTCGTCCTCAGACGGGTCAGCGTTTCTGTAGTTTCTGTGGCTGGTCTAATCATATTGAAGAAAAATGTTGGGAGAAATATGGGAAGCCGGCCTTGGCCAATGCGGCTTCTGATGCTCATGCTACCTCTGAGGTAGCATCACAGCCTACTGCCACCGATGCATCCAGTTCCACTACTTCTGACTTTATCCGTTCGGAGGTGGAGCGTCTACTGTTCGAGCGTACTGGATCATCCTATGGAGCTGCCATTGGAGCTCATGCTGCTACATATTCTGGTTGTGATACTGCTTTCATCAGTGCACCCTCGCCTAGTACTGGTAATAAAAAATGGGTGATTGATTTGGGTGCCTCATCTCATATCTCTGGAAATCAGTCCCTTTTCAAAACCTTATCTAGACCGGTCTCTAATTCCTCTGTTATGCTTGCTGATGGATCCAAGACTGTTGTATTTGGGATTGGAGACATAGTTTCTCATTTTTTGTTAAAATCCGCTCTATATGTGCCTTGCTTTCCACTGAACTTATTATCTGCTAGCAAAATTGTACGTAGCCTGAACTGCAGTCTCACATTCATTCCTGGTACTTGTACTTTTCAGGACCTTCGGACGAGGATGAAGATTGGGGGGGCATGAAGGACCTGATGGCCTATATTATTTGGATGAACTGAAAAGGACTGACAACTTGGCACTAGCTTCAGCTCTATCTTCGTCAGTTTCAGCATTGCAGTGGCACTACATACTTGGACACCCATCTTCTGAGAAGCTGAAACATATCATCTCTAGTATAGGAACGCACGGTTTTCAGTGTGAGTCGTGTCAGTTAGGGAAACAATTTAGGACTATCTATCCTAAACGATCCCAGATTAGTAGTAAAAACATTTTTGATCTTATTCATGTTGATGTATGGGGTCCGTGTCAAGGAAGAAAATGTCGGATTTCGACGCCGTTTCGGTAGCCACAGAAACAGAAATTTCGACGGAAATTTCGACAGATGCATTCCTGGCGTTTTGACGACCAAATGGTCGAATTATTTAGCGAAATTTTACCAGAACAATCTACTAGTGTAGATCTACTCAAATATGCAATAATATTTCATATTGGATATGTGAGGGGGTGGGGCTCCTCATGTGTGAGAGAAGGAAGCTGAACAATTTCGATGGCCATTTCGATGGAGATTTTGAGGTCAATTGGATGGCGAAATGAATGAATAGTCATCATAGTTTGCAAGCACAATATATAGGCTTAAAGACACAAATTTATGGAAACATAGCATGATCTAGGATGGTAGGACCTCTCAGTAGGATGACAGGATGTAGTACATAAACAATGTCGCGGTGGTATGTGAGTACTGAGGTTTATGCATCTAGTTGAACCATGATGGTTGTCATCCTCCTTGTTAATTATACCTACATATTGGCTAATGTTTTTTTTTGTTTTATACAAGCATAGATATGTCTCACTGTTAATCTCCATATGCTTACAAGTGATAAAATACATACTAATGGATTAACTCAAGCTTTGTTCATCGTCGTGTGCTTTTGTAGCGAGAGCCTATTGGAGGCAACCATGTAGTTAGAGATGTGATTGATAATGACATACATACAAAATATCTCGATAGTCATGCTAATTTTGCGCACCATAACATAGATCATGTGACCTCAAAAATGAAAGTTAGTGGGTCATCATAGTCATAGATATCACTCCCACACACATTTTTAAATATTTCCTTTGTAGATCTTTATAGAAGTGAGAGAAATAGGAGAGAGAGGTAGAATTAGGTTAGGAAGAGAAGAAACATAACTTAGATTGCCCCTAACAGGCCCATGGAATCACATAGTAAAATCTGCAGACATCGTACGCCGTTTCTCGAAATAATAGATGTATTTTTCGAAATTTTGTCGAAATGCGGACCAAATGTGCCTTTTTTCATCGAAATTTACCTAATTTCGTCGAAATTCGAAATAATTGTCGAAATTTAAATTTTTTCTAGCGAAATTCCCTACGTACAGACATGTAAGGCGATTTCTATGTCCGATCGTTGGCGGCATCGAAATAATTAGCGAAATTTCGCCAATTTCGACGAAATTTTGAACATTGGTCCGTGTCATGTTCTAAGTCTGTCAGGCAATAAATACTTTATTCTGTTTATTGATGATTTTTCTCGTGCCACTTGGTTGTTTCTGTTGAAAATTCGGTCTCAAGTGTTATCTACAATAAAATTCTTTTTTGCTGAAATAAAAACTCAATATTCTATGCCTGTTAAAATTCTGAGAACCGACAATGCTTTGGAGTTTGTTCAGAAAGAAGTTAGACTATTTTTTCAATCTGTTGGTACTATTCATCAGACATCGTGTGCTTATACGCCTCAACAAAATGGAGTTGCGGAGCAGAAAAATAGACATTTACTTGAGGTCGCTAGAACTATAATGTTGCATTCTAATGTACCTAGACTTTTCTGGCCAAAAGCTATCCTAACTGCCTGCTTTCTGATTAATAGAATGTCGTCTTCTGTTATTGGCAACAAGATTCCTGTATAGGTTCTACAGCCTAATGTACCTCTGTTTTCTGTACCTCCACGGATATTTGGTTCTACATGTTTTGTGCGGTTACTTGGACTGAACTATGATAAATTATCTCCTAGAGCAGAAAAATGTATTTTCTTGGGGTATTCTCGTACTCAAAAAGGGTATCGGTGCTATAGTCCTACTACGAAAAAATGGTTCACGAGTAGTGATGTGGTTTTTTTGAGGATACACCGTTTTATTCTGCTAAAGGAGATATCCTGAATTCTGACATAATCACAGCACCATTGCCTGTTACGAGTGATTGCATATCTGATACTTCACCTGCTGAAACTACTACTCCTCCACTTATTGTGTATAAACGCAGGAACAGGTCACAATCTGCTCAAGACCCCCCCATGCAGCACCAATCTCCTCCTCTAGAAGGTCCTACTCCTACTGAGGTACACTCTGACTTAGATCTGCCTATTGCTCTCAGAAAAGGCACTCGTTCTTGTACTTCTCATAATATTGCTAATCATGTTTCTACTGCACATCTGAATATTCATTCTAGTAACTTTATGGCTGCCCTATCTGCTATTGTTGTTCCCAAGACTGTACATGATGCCTTATAAAGTTCAGCCTGGACGACTGCCATGAAAGAGGAGATGACTGCTCTTGCTGATAGAGGAACTTGGGAGCTGGTAGATCCACCTCCTGAGTGCAAACCTATTGGTTGCAGATGGGTTTATGCTGTGAAGTATCAACCTGATGGTACAGTGGAACATCTGAAGGCACGCCTGGTAGCAAAAGGGTACACTCAAACTTATGCATTGACTATTTTGAGACGTTCTCGCCTGTTGCCAGACTTAACTCTGTCAGAGTTCTACTTTCTGCTGCTATTAATTTAGATTGGCCTCTTATTCAACTGGATGTTAAAAATGCCTTTCTATATGGGGATCTTCAAGAAGAGATTTATATGGAGCAACCTCCTGGGTTTGTTGCTCAAGGGAAGTCACATAAAGTTTGCAGGTTGAAAAAATCTATCTATGGACTCAAACAGAGTCCTCGGGCATGGTTTGACAAGTTGAGTAAAATCCTGACTATATTTGGTTTTCTGAGATAACAGGTTGATCACTCAGTCTTTACAAAAAAGACCTCTTCTGGTATTGTGATTCTGATTGTTTATGTTGATATCGTTCTATCTGGTAGTGATCTTTCGGAGATTCAGGCTACTAAAGCACACTTGTGCAAACATTTTGCTACTAAGGACCTGGGAAAGCTACGATATTTTCTAGGCATTGAGGTGTCTAGGACCTCTAGTGCTCTTGTATTATCTCAGAGGAAGTATGTTCTTGACCTGTTACAGGAGACTGGGATGCTTGGTGCACATCTGGTTGATACTCCTCTGGATCCTAATGTTAATTGGGATGATGACACTTCTCCTATGTTTCCAGACAATAAAAAATATAGGAGACTGATTGGTAAGATGATCTATCTGACTGTTACTAGAGTTGATATATCTACTGTTGTTGGTCTTCTTAACAGGTACTTGGATAAGCCTAGACGGTGTCATTGGGATGCTCTTTGAAATATTCTGAGATATCTTAAGAAATCACCTGGCAAAGGCCTCCACTATAAAAAGCACGGACATTGTTCTCTGGAAGGCTACTCTGACTCTGATTATGTTGGAAGTAAGATTGACAGAAAATCTACTTCATGCTACTATACTTATGTTGGAGGTAATTTTGTCACCTGGAGGAGTAAGAAACAAAATGTTGTTGCTAGATCCAGTGTTGAAGCTGAACACAGGGCGATGGCCCACACTGCTTGTGAACTCCTATGGGTACAATCTCTTTTGAAAGACTTCAGGGTTGAGTCTTCTGCTGTTATTCCGATGCATTGTGACAATAAAGCTGCTATCTTCATTGCTAATAATCATGTATATCATGAGCGCACAAAACATATTGAAGTTGATTGTCACTTCATTCGAGAGACTATCTTATCTGGCAAGATCTGCACTCCTTTCACCCGCTCAGAAGATTAGGTTGCTGATATTTTTACAAAGCTATTGGCCAAGAAACATTTCAGCTCGCTTGTGGACAAGTTGGGCATGATTGATATCTATGCTCCAACTTGAGGAGGAGTGTTAATATGTCTTTACTTATTGTCTTGTTATTTTACATTTCTATAAGGACCTACCTGTAATTGTTCCACTATTATATATATCAGGGTACACACATTGTGTAACCCTACGCTTTCTCAATTTACTGTTTCTCAAATTCCTTGATGGCCTACCATCCTCCTTTGCGGGTGTAGTAGATCAGATTCTCTCCAGTGATATGTTGCCCACCTTACGCGATGCTTTGAAACGCGTGCAGCATTTGCCTTCTGTATCTCAGGCAACTCCTGAACTTTCTGACAATGTTGCTCTAGTTGTTCGATCTGGAGATTCTTTCCGTGGACGTGGACGTGGCCACGGTCGTGGTCGTGGTCGACGCCGCTCTACTCCAAGTGCTAGTCGTGGTTCGTAATCCTCAGGCGCTGACTCCTCTACTGAACCATGTTTCTGCAATTTTCGCAAGCGCAACAATCATACTGAAAACCGTTGTTGGATCAAGTACGGCAAACCTGCTTGGGCAAATTAGATTCCTTCAAACCAGCCTGACACCTCTGCCTCTACATCTGCCTTACCATATGTTGATTGGATCAGATCTGAAGTTGAGAAGTCACTCCAAGCTCGCCTAGCCTCTTTAGCTGAGACCTCCACTACTGGCGGTTCTGCTCTTCTAACACAATCTTCTCCTCTAGCACAGTCTGGTAAACATAAATGGGTTATTGACTCGGGTGCCACCTCTCATATTACTGGCAATCGATCTTTATTTTCTACCTTGCATACAATTGTTGCCATTCTGCCTGTCACCTTAGTTGATGGTTCTCAAACATTTGTTTTCGGAATAGGGAATATCTATTCTACTGGTCGTCTAATTTTGAACTCGGCACTTTTTGTTCCTCTTAAAGAATAAAAGACGACTAGTTGTTGTATTGAATAGAAGAAACTCTGCTCCTATAAATAGGAGGATAGGGAAGCGTACAGACATAAGACCAACCCTAATGGGCCAAAACACTTAGGCTCATATTACAAACTAATAAAAACAATAACTAAATAACTCTCAACACTCCCCCTCAAGCTGAAGTTAGGAGAATCCCAAATCAATTTGCAAATAGAGAGTCGAACTAAAAAACAAAGAAACAAAAATAAAACGATAAACCAGCCCATACAAGAATTTTCTCCCCCTCAATATTACAAATAAGCACCCAAACACTCAGACACTCCCCCTCAAGTAGATACTCCAAGCAAGTAGGTCACAGAAGCTTCGCGATCATCTGGAGCAGAAGTAAGTATCAAAGCAACATGGTCTTCATCTCATCACTAACGTCGCAGCCCAGAGAGTATTGGGTCACAGCAGCAACAGTAGTCAACATACAAATAAAGTATGGACGGGTCAACGTGCAAAACAGAGCACGAACGAGCCAGTAAGTGCTGGCACACAGAAGCATAAAGTAGGGAGTCGACATGCACACAAGGCATGGACAAAAAGAGAGTCAACGTGTCAAAACAGGAACATGCCAGAGAGTGTTGGCGCACAGAAGCAACAGTCAAAAACGTAGGCAGATATAAGACCAGTGAACAGAGTAGCTAACAAATAGCTAACTCCAATATGCAAGCTCCATGTAAAGTCAGCAACAAAGATCTTCATCATCTTCCCTCTTCATACAGTATCCACCATAGTAGCAGACGTCAAAGTCCAAAGAGTGTTGGCCCACAGTATAAAGTCAACATGCAAATAAAGCCCGGACAGACTGATAGCAGCAAGTAAAATGTGCTAATCATAGCACAAGCAACAACAATGACGTCCCAATATGTAACTTCATAGCAGCAGTCGAGGTAGATGATGAAAAATAATAATAGCAGTAGAAAGCACCACATAGCAGCAAACTATCATGTAGTATATGTAGCACAAGATCCATAGATTAGCACTAAAATGTGGCATGAAGATGCACATAGCAACATAACTAAATTATTCATTTCTTCTTCCTTCATCTCTCCTCTCATATCATCTCTTCCCTCTACTCTTCATCCTCTATTCTCCCCCCTCACGCCAACCACGAAAGGAATCAAGAGAGTGGTTGGAGTGGAGAGACAAAAAATAATGATAGAGGCAAGGGTTGTATAGGCAAATATGTGGAGGAGGTAACCGATAATGCGAGTCAAGGTGCAAAATGACCTAATTAGGTAGATCCGGGTGGAAAAATAAATGGATCTCTCTCCGACCCGAAAAGGGGATTTATTTAGCCCGTACAATCCGATTAGGCTAAAAATGGATCCGATTAGCTTAAATATGTAGTGTATATGGGGGGTAGTAAAAAATATGTAGAGGAGAGATAAGCCATGTATGTGGGGTTGTTTGGTTGCGGTGAAGAGCGGTGGCAAGTCTCAGTTTGGCTAGCATTGGCGGCAGTAGGCAATTAGGAGGGCCGACAACGACCAGTAGAAGGCGAAGATGGCGGCTTATTGCAGTGGCAGTGGCAAGGCAGCAACACGGTTTGGTGGCAACAAACATCATGTGGCGGCAGCTTCAAGTGGAGATCAAGGTAGCGGAACGGCATGGGCGCATCACGAAGGGCAACATGCAGCGGCGGACTCATATGGGGTTAGGTTGGCAGTGAGGAGTAGCATGGCAGCGTGCGACGCTGCGCAACAGCAGTACGGAGGACCAGTACTAAGATAGAAGAGGGACGAGGCAGAAGGCAGGGAATTAGGGAAGGAATTCCCTGCGGGCAACCAATCTCCGCCAAGGGCGGCAGCCGCCTGCAAGGGGCGTTCTTTCTTTTCCCTCTCTCTCACATAGGCCTTCTTGGTCCCTAGGATGGCTTCAATGATACCATCTTAAAGAATAAAAGACAGCTAGCTGTTGTATTGAATAGAAGAAACACTGCTCCTATAAATAGGGGGACATGGAAGCTTACAGACATAAGACCAACCCTAATGGGCCAAAACACTTAGGCCCATATTACAAACTAATAATAAAAATGTTAATATATGTGTTGCTTTATTTATGTTATGTTATTTTCCATTATATCTGGACCTTTCTGGAATTGTTACTTTTCTATAAATAGAAGGGTGCACACATTGTGCAAGCCTAAGCTCTCCAAATCTCATTGTCTCTCACATGGTATCAGAGCGGACCGATCCACCTTAAACCTAATCCCTCTCTCTCTCCACCAACCCTAGCCGCCGCCACACACCAAAATCTCCTTTTTTCCACCGCTACAGTGCTGCTACAGTTCCACCTCAGAGCGGATGAACTCAACAGGAGGGAGCAACAAGAGGCATCTGAGAAGCACCTTCAGACGCAGCATTGGCCCACGCAGGTGTGTCATGTTTCTTCCAACATTTGTCTTCAGTACGGTTGGTGCGGCCATAGAATTCACAGTACCGCTGAGCAGCGGCACCTCCAGAAGCATCAGCAGATGAGCTACGACCAAGGGAGCCACAGCCAAATGATCCACATCCCCGTCCAGGAGCAGTAGAACGATTGTCCGGAGGTCAACCACGACCCCTACCACGACTACGGCCAGACATAGTAGCAAGAGCAGTAGGGTCAGCCGTGTCAGAAGGCAGATCTGATGAGGAAGCTGGCAGGCATTGGAGACACTGAAAGGCACTCTCCAATGTAGGTAACGGATTGCTGGCGAGGATCTGGTCAACCGCCCCAACATATGAGTCAGGAAGGCCGTAGAGGAACTGGACAGCTTGGAGTTCCTGTCGTTATCGTTGCATCGTGGCCAAGTCAGTAGATAAGGGATGAAGATTCTCCAGCTCAACCCAGACACCCTTAAAGGTGGAAAAGTAGTCAGCAATATCAGGTCCAGTAAAGTGCAGACAGGGCAACTGTTTGTTCAGATCAAACACCTTCTTCGGATTTTTGTTATGAGAGTAGGTACTGGCCAGTTGATCCCACATCTCCTTGGTAGTCGGGAGACGAAGTAGAGTGACACTGATGCGAGTTTCGCTGTTGCTCAGAATCCACGTTATCACAGTCGAGTCATCCTTGACCCAGTCATCATAGATCTTTTTGTCCTTGAACTTGGCAGTAGTAGGCGGAGCAGGAGGCGGAGCCTCAGTCAGATGGGAATGCTTGCCTTGTGTCTTCGCAAAGATCTCCATGGAACAAACCCAATGTTGGTAGTTGCACCCGTCTAGTTTTACAATGGTCACCTGACGACGAAAGCCTTCATGGGGGGAAGCCATGAGGGAGATCGAGTCCACAAACAGCAGAAAACAACAGTAGGGGTTAGAACCGCCTGGATACTCCGGCTTGGCGACAGCAGGCAAAGAGAACAACTGGAAGGACCAGCCTACATGTAGACTACATCGAGGCGCAACAGAGAACCCGACGGCTCAAGAGCCAACGTGGGCAGACAGAAGGAGTAGATCTCTGAAGACCTTCAACGAATTAGTCGGAGATGAACAACGGGTGGTCGGGCTGCACTAGCAGGCCAGCTCCTCACACGGAGGACCACCCAGCGGCGCAATAGGGGCGCACGGCCGCCGACAGCGGGCTAGCAGCCCAGCGACTGCGGCAGCCGGCGGCCGGCCGGGGCAGCGGTGGCCCAGGGCGGGAGGCGAGCGCAGGGGGGCGCCGCCGGCGGGGAGAGAGAGAAAGGGCGGCAGCTAAGGAGGGTAGCGGCTATCGAACCTGCACCGGTACCATTTTGAGTGGACTATAAGGGGTAAGGGTACACAATGTGTGTACCCCGTATATTTATAAAGAGAACAATTGCATAGGGGTCCTTGTAGAATAGGAAAATAACAAGAGAATATAAAGAGCTTAAATAAAAACACTAGTTAACAAAGTCATTACATCTTAATGAGAATACAAGCCATCAAATGAGTTTTGACTACCCAAGAAACAAAGTATAATTGGTAAGTATCAAAGCAAAAGCATAAACAGATCACCCTAGTTTAGTTGCATAAGTTTGGAATGAAGTTATTAAGTTGGGCTAAGTTAAAAGGGGAAGATTTAGACCCAGTTCTACGGGGATAGATACATAAGTGTTCAGGCATTTATGGAGGTTATATGAGGATTATGATTTCTAAGAAGCGTCCTAATCTGAAGTATTGGTTAGACAAGTTTATATAGTTATCGAGTTAGACTTTTTTTTTTGTGGGGGGGGGGGTTAGACCCTGTTTCATGGGGAGAAATAAATAAGAAGTGATCGAGAATTATTAATATCTCAATAAGAATGACTCAATTGGTGGAATAGAAGCATTACGTCCGTGTTAGGATTGAGGCTTATATGAGGAATATGATTTCTGAGATGCGTCCTGATTTCAATTTTCAATGATATAGGATATCACATTTCAAGAAATTTTGCTGAAAATGGG
Organism: Alisma plantago-aquatica; assembly: GCA_963693085.1. Lineage (NCBI taxonomy): Eukaryota > Viridiplantae > Streptophyta > Magnoliopsida > Alismatales > Alismataceae > Alisma > Alisma plantago-aquatica. Next base: position 1,336,657,720 of record OY856409.1, on the reverse strand, counting down.
AACATAGTTTTATTGATAAGATTAACGCGCACATCAAAAGCCCACAGAAAATAACAATAATCAAGTAGGAACTAGATAAACAAGATGTACCAGAGGGGAAATTGAAACATAGGAGAGATTCGAGAGTGCCGAGCAAACGGCGTCGAGCTCATCCCGCGAGCTACAGCATAGAGCAATAGGAAGGTAAGGGCGCCGCCCTGCCACACCCATCAGATCCACGAGGGTATCCTGCAAACAAGCAGCGTCAACCTCATTGCCCTGCCCGCTAAGTCGATGTCACCCCAACCACAGAGAGAGAAGAAAGTAAAATATCTGGGGGTTGAATGACTGGAACATGCCATCTTAAACTGCATTCTGTCAACAGCCACATAGAAATGCCTATTCGAGCTGTGAAGGAAATGAAATCATCACAGTCCATTTGCAGTATTTCACGAGCTTAGAACTGGAGACAGGAAGGAATAGGGGTGATCAGGTTACAAGGGACGTAAGCAGGGATTACCTCGAGCTGTGAGATGATGACGGAGAGGAAGCAGAATGCGTACGGGCCGACGTGAGGACGTCCGCCGGAGGTGCGGTGTCAAAAGCCATTTCTCAACTGTTTAGTCGACGGAACTGCCGACTACCTTCGGAATGGGAAACCCGCAGAAAAGCACCTTCTAAGTTCTAAACTTAGCCGTAGAGACTTCGGTTACAGTCCTTTGGACGTGGAAGCTAGTACGAAAAGGGGTGTATGTCACGGATGCATATATGTATTGACAATTTCATGGCAGAACTTAATATTATCATATACCGTAATTATTCTGTTAAGGGCTAGCTAACCTAGCTTGGTCGGATGTAGTAGGCTGCAATTGTGTGAGTTGTATAATAAAAATGGATATCAAATATGCACTTCTTTGTCCGCCCTAAATAAGTGATCGATGTCAATCTTCTAGACAATCTGGACAATCTTTCCTTCTGTTTAATTCCGTGTCGTTTGCCCTATGTTGCTACTACACTATTTTTACGACTATGCAACATAATCAGAAAATATGTACCCATTAAAGTTGGATGACTTATGATACACCTATTTAGGTTGAAGTTCGCATCTGTAATATATGATTAGGCTACTTCAACTCACGTCGGATGGGGGCATTACATGTTCCCTAAACAAGAATGGACCTTACAAGGGACGGTGGGGGCCAGTCTCGCACCCCGGCTGAATTATAGTAGTCATATAAAGGGGTTGAACAAATAAAATTGATACAGAAAGCCATTGCAGATCTTTGGTCACTCAATGTTCAACAAATGCAAAGCACAAATACGTCTTCTGCCCAACAACTTCATTTTCTTATTAGGATATCTTTCTTAGAGCACCATACAAATATTAATTAAACGTAATTATGATGTAATATCAATGATAGCATCTAGTATTATTTTGTTTTACTAAATTAGGGAAACCTTTGACCAAACCAGGAAATCTTTAAATACAGTAAGAGAAGTTGAGGCTAATCAACTAGGTCTATGGAGATATGGTTATGATATAAAATCTTGCGATATGTACGACCTCCATTGGTAACACCTGAGAAACTAAAACTGAAGAATGTTTCTTATCCTTTTAGATATGATGTCCGAGTTTGTACTTACAAGATATGAGATGAATTAGCCAGTTTTTCATTGAGCTTATGTGCCTTCGAATCCGTGAGATCCTTCCATTACACTTATCATCTTTTTTTTGTGACAATATGACCTTTTATTTACTCATCCTTTGTATTTTACCCTTTGGACAAGATCGATTTAAGAAGTGAATAATTCAAGTGATAAAGAGTGGCTACAAAATAACTTGACATTAGCATCCATCCTCATATGAAGCATCAAACTGTGATTCAAATAAAAAGGCTATTTGGTAGAGCAATTTAGATCATTGAAAACAAGACATGATCTCGAGCCTTTATCTTGTTCTTTGTGAGCTGGTTATGCATCAAATAAAAGCACAAAAAACATATCGGTATAAATCATAAAAGAACATCTATGAGTAAAGAAACGTGAAGAATTTTCATAAAATCTTCTATTTTCTCATTCTAAATAAATCAGAAAACACAACAAGCTAGGCCAGATCAGAATTGGACTATGTTGTTATTACGTATGATATTATGAAAAAGGTTTTTGTATGTCCAAAGTTGCTCTGGTTCATCTCTCGTGAAGAAATGAAGTCAAATATTCTTAGTGTAGGAGTAGGTGAAGAGAAGATAATTGCAATCTTAAGAATCATTACAAAATATTAAACATCGGTTTGGCCCAAGAATGGAATGACATACCCTCTATATGCTCACCCTCTATACATCATTTACAGAAGAAGAAAAAAATATTATGTATACTTGTATTTCATGAGCACATATTATAGTACATGGGTATGTAGGGTTTATATACATCTTTTCTTGGAATGTTCTAGTGCATAGCATGATTTGGCAAAATAGAAATGTTTTTTGTAATAAAGCTTTTGATCAAAATAGGTATTATATTATTGAGACACCCCAAAACCTTAAAACAATATATTTATGTTGTTCCGTGACCCCATACATTGATTCCAAGTAGTGCTTTTGAATTGCACTTGGTCCTAAATTTCATAGTATAGTATAGGTACCTTTTATGATAAAACGATGAATTAATTGATGTACTATTTTATTTCTAAAATATAATATTTTGTACATGACCTTATACACATTTACATGTGCCATATTCATGTAGGTATGTGGGTCTCTATTGAGGGACTAGATTTTCATTATGCATGTACCGATCCATACATGTACCACATAAATTGGATGAATACGATGTTCGGTAAGCTCAAACTTGTACCATACTCATTCCATTTACAACCCTATGCACCTAGTCTTCATCTAAGTCCTTGTTTGGTGAAATTTGATTTATTTATAAAGTATAATTTCACTATATATAAATTCCAAAAAGTGAGGAAATTATGTTGATTTTAAAGTAAACACATATAATTTTCTCGGTTGAGCATGGCCCAAAAACTTCAAAACTTGTACATTATAAGAAGTTGATACAATAAGTGGATTTAAGTACAACATGTATAATATTCTCAGTCGATCATGACTCAGTTATGTTCATTTTATTTTTCAATTATTGATTTGGTGTATATAATATATTACATGTGTGGTTATACACACATATTATATATATACATACAAATATCATATATATGTGTGTGAAATTGTGAATAACATATATATGCATACGATGTGTAATTATAGACAAACATAGCATCTGTCAGTTGATTCAACTGGTAAGCATGGTCGGTTCGCTAGTTGTGTGGGTTCTATACCTAGCTGAAACACCCAGAGAGGAGAAGTCTATGCGACATCTAAAAGGCTCTCTTTCATGTGTTGTTTTAATCAGGATGGACCTCTCCTATTCCACATGACACATGTATAATTTGTCTATTTTTATATACACACAAACACTCACATATCTATTAAAGACGTTAATATATACATATATGTGTGTGTGTATTGTGTATGTGTGTATGTATATACCTACATATATGTACACACATAAGTACACATATATACTAAAGACGTTAATATATAACCGAGCATTCACATCAAAATCATGCACATGTATTTCGAACATAATACAAATTCCTAGTTCTTCTAGTGAACTGCATGCTGGAGTGAGTTCAATACCATCAAATAGCACCTATTTAATTCCATCAGACTAGTTGATCAATCTTAAATCAATACAAAGAGTTATTATCCATTCTAACTACCTCCAATAAAACATGTTATAAATGTGATTGCCTTAATGAAAACTTTGAGATGAACAACTTCCTAGTGAGCAACCAACAATAGTATATTTGGATAATTGGTGGTTAATCATACAATTACTAATTGTATGTTCTAGCAACATGGTAGGAAATGACAAAATAGAACCAATTTGCCCATTTTTCAGAACAGACCATAATATTATCATCTATAGAATTATAAATAGATTTCAATATAACATAGTATATTTTTTAAAGGTTTTTATGATATACAAAAAAAATGTATAACTATAACCAAATTTGAGAGAAAGGATCACATCTTGAATCATATCAACTAAAGTACTACATGAAAATCCATGTAAGTTAGGGTATAGTAGTGGGTTTCTACTCATTTATATAAGTGGTTTACTACACTATTATTTTTTTAGTCTCGACATTTAGATGCCTAAAGTGTCAATTGAAAGGTGATATTAACTATTTGATTATGTGAGATAACAACTTGGAAAACAACATCTCCTTCCATAAAATGAAGTCACCCATATCCATCTTAAAATTAGACCTTTAAAAGGACTTTTCTCATAACAAGTGACCTTTACTTTGGAAATTGATGTATAAACATATTTTTCCTACTACATGGAATTGGGTATGGTAATGTTGTAAAGGAAAAAATATTTTTTCACTTAATTGCACCACATTCAACCACAAACTGCACCACGTGGTTATAGTAAGGATGTGGTATTTATAAATTAAAATTTTGACACAGTGCAGTGTGGTTTTGGTTTTAGTAGAAAGTCTACACTACTGCAAAAGTAATCTTATATGGTGATCATAAATGATGTTAGACAATAGTTCACAAATGATGTACATGTGAGTGCCACAAAACAAGACATTTGATGATGATTGAATAACCATTGCATTAAAATTTTCAGCAAAAATTCTGGAAAACCAAGCAATGTGTTGTTTATTTGTGTTGACAATTTTCTCACTGAAATCAATGTTAAATACTATATAAAATCTATGATTTTAGAATTGAAGTATTGTGAAAGTTTTTTTACACTGCATATTGCAGAACTTTCAAACTTTTGAAATAGAATTCAACAACCCCACTAGCTGCAACATGGATATGAATTAAAAGAAGCATCCACATTGCTTTTACGATTACTCATCGATAAACAAACAACTTGTATATACCATAGCTAATGCAATTATTCAACGAAATCACATTGCAATGAATAACACAAACATACAAGAATTCATTTCATATGTATAATTCTTATTTCACTAGCATCACATTGTACTGTAACTAAATAAATATAGTGAGAAATACGTAATTGCCATTGATACACAAACAAGTTAACAAATATCAACATCCCATACTAAATCTATAATAGTCATTCATATAAAAAAATGTCATATACCAACAAGTTGATGAATATTAACATCCCACACTAAATTCAAAACATTCATTGTTATACAAAAATATGTTATACCAACAAGTTGACAAATATATATATTGAAGTATACAAGATAGTCATTGTAAGTTCTAACTAAATTCAAAAAAACCCTAATAACATTGAATGAGGGTAGTAAATTTAGTTGTATATGATGAATGTCCCACACGCCAACCTTGGAACCACAATTCAGGCTCTTGCAATCCTAGAATTGCTCAATCTGAAAGAAATCAATTATTGATAAGAGGATCACATCACAAATTCTAAAACTCCTCCAGAGACTAGTGAGACAAATGTTCATTACAAGTTTGAACTGAATTTAAGACAACTATGATAACATGTTTATGAGGTATTAAATTCAATTGCAGTCCACTATGAGCATCCCACACACCAACATTTGAAGTAGATTTCAAGCTCCCTGAGGTTACTCTATCATCAACACTCATGTTTTTTGCAATCCCAAATTGTTCCATTTGAAATTGCAAAAAAAATGATTGTTATTGAAAGGGTCACATCATATAATTTGAGACTCCTTTAGAGCCTAGAGATAAAATGTTCATTGCAAGCTCCAACTGAATGCAACACAACTTTAATAGCATTTCTATGAGGTAGCAAATTTAGTTGTATCCCTGCTATGAACATCCCACACACCAACCCTTAATGCATATTTTATGCTCCTTGCTATGATTCTATCGTCAAAGATCGTATTCTTTGCATTCCTATAGCTATTCCATCTAAAATTGTAAAGAACATGGTTGTTTACAAGAGGGTTATGTCCTAGAATTTGAGACTCCTTCAAAGCCTAATGAGACAAAATGTTTATTGAGGTTCCAAGTAAATTCAAAAAAATCCTAATAATAAATAGTTGAGGTAGTAAATTCAGTTGTTGTTCTACTATGAACATTCCACATACCAACCTTTGAACCAAATTTCAAGCTCTGTGATGCAACTATATCATCAATGGTCATATTTTTGCAACCCCAAACTCGTTCCATCTACAAGTCACAAAGAAAACAATTGTTGACGAAAGGGTTACATCATATAATTTTTAGATCCTTAGAAGCCCAGGGAAACAAAATGTCCATTGCGAGTTCTAAACAAATTCATCAAAACCCTAATGACATTCCAATGAGTTAGTAAATTTAGTTGCATCCATACTATGAATATCCCACATACCAACCCTTAAAGAATGTTTCAGTCTCTCTGAAATGAATCTATCATCAATGATCATATTCTTTGTAATCATGGAATTGTTGCATCTAAAATTGTAAAGAAAATGACAATTGGAGAGAGGATCACAACATAGAATTTGAAAATCCTTCAGATTCTAGTGAGACAAAGTGTTCATTGCAAGTTCTAACTGAATTTAACACAACCCTAATAAATTCTAAGGAGTGACTAAGTTAAGTTGTATTACTAATATGAACATCCCACACACCAACCATTAAATAAAATAGTAACTCTTTTATTTGACTCTATCGTCAAGGGTCATATTCTTTCAATCCTAGAATTGTCCCATATGAAATCATAAAGAAAATGATTTTTGATGAGAGGGCTGCATCGCATAATTTGAAACCTTCAGAGCCTAGTGAGACAAAATGTTCATTATAAGTTTCATTAGAATTTAATGCAACCCTAACAACATCATAAGCAGGTAGTAAATTCAACCGCAACGTGTTGCTCACAACAACATACATATATTTACAATAGCAAACCAATGACATTTTGCAAGTTCACATAAACAAATAAATTCAACTCTGAGGAGGTAAATTCAATGCAAGTTCACAACAACATGTATACGTTTAGAATAACCAAATAGTGACATGTTTTGAAAAATATTCTATTACCAACAGGTTGAGAAATCATTTTTCATTCAGTCCATAAGTAAAGTAGAGTAGATATACTTAGATCACAACCTAACTTACATCACAACACAACTAAATATTTGGTCCATACAATAAAGTCTCAAGTATGCCGTCAAACATTCTTCGTACTAACAACCAGCAGAGGTTCATTCCTTTTCAAGTTAGCCTTAATCATTGTGTTGGAATGAGAGTCTCTTTAAACTTGGATCAGAACCAACTATAGATGGTTTTAGGGAACTTCATGTAACACACCCTCATTTTGTATTGCGCATCATGTGATTTTCTTATGTATGTTAGGAGGAAATCTTACCATGTGATCTTATGGATAACTATGAACCTTCCTGACACAATTAATGGTATACCTTAAATATATATGTTGAGTATTCCTATTAAATACTTCTCTATGTGTTTTGGGTATAACTATGCCATAAAGGTCCATATCCCTGCAAAAGATCTAATGTGATGGCCTTCATTCCAAAAAAATGTAAGAAGATCAGATGGTCTGAGATAAAAGATGAACGCATGATATAGCAAGAACCACATAACCAACTAACTTTGTGATTGTTCCAAGTTGCAATGTTGAACTTCCATCCTAACACAAATGTTGATCGAGCTACACTGACTTGAAAGACCATGCAATCCTAACTGATGCAACTCTAAACCTTCCAAAAAATAACAATCCACTATTGACTTCCCAAAGTCAAGGTGACGATGGATCAATGCAATTGGTGTCCTTCAACCTATTGACTTATGTATATAGCAAACATATTCTATCTGACACAATTGATAATCCGGTGTTGATGCTTAATTTTAGACATTCCTCTAAATTTAGTGTTGGACCTAGACTGACTTGCATTCCTAATTTAATAACTTGATCTTAGCCTGAAGTAACTCTCGAGTATGTGATAGGTCAATTTCCTAGTGAAAGAAGTGGCATAGGTATTTACCCTATAAATTCAGCTTTTATCAGTTGTAATTTATATATGTAACATATACTATATAATGTTGTAGTTGTTTTATCTAGCTCTTTAGTTGAACAAATTTAGTACATCTCATTTAGTCTTTACTCAAGCAACAAACTCATATAAACCTCCACCCTCCATTGTTCACCCATAATGCAACTAATTTTCCACAAAAGCAACAATGGTTATGAGACATGTCTACTACAATAAACTATATTACATAATAATAACATACTTCATTTGTTAGTTCACCAGTTAAACCTATCAGAATAAGTTAGTTGTCTTAAAAATTTAGACTTTTGGTTAATATGCCAATATTGAGGATACACACATGTCATAATAAAAACTAGCTACTATTTCATCCCTCCTCCTCAATGGATGTACCACTATTTTTGTTGGGAAGTGAAGTCATTCGCAAAGATAGTCGAATCTTCTCCTAAGAGCATCAATTTTGAATTGAGCCTATATGTGTTAGCTTCGAAAGATAATGCATAGTCACAAATTATTGACCACTATTTGTGTTCACTTCTTGCATAGTTGTGTTGTCATTCATTAGGTCCCTTAGTGTTGTCAATGGAAGTTATGTTGTAGCTTATTTTGGGATATTGTCATACATATTCGTATGGAATTGCTCCCCATCCACACTTACAATATGATTGATGTGGGTTGTATTCTTCAAACCGAACAATATTGGCATCAATGACACCTAAGTATGCTCTAAGTTTTTAGACAACACCACATTGGCATGTAGGCATCATGCTATCTATTGCCTAAAAGTTTTTTTTATAATATATATGATAGAAATTTTTTATTTCATGTTTGACAACAATATTTACTCTTTGATTGCTAAGATTGGGCTTGATATTTAGTAATTCATTAACCCTATTGACTAAATGCATGCAAAAAATGGAAATCTTAGCATAAGCAAGGTGATTATATACTCATAAGCTCAATGGGGATGACTTCTTTTTTCAAGCATCATTAGTTCACATAGCATAATTCATTTGGATTTCTATAGTAATATTTACAAAATTTATAATAGAGATAACCAAATTCAGCTTATGAATAGGTAGAGGGGCACATAAAATATCATGTTATAAAAATTATAATAAAATATCAGTAGGTACATCCCATGACCCATGTACATGATCATCTAGACCATGTGTATCAAAGCACAACTTCACCTAAATGTGAAGACACTTTATTGGAGAGGAAGGTTGGGTTATCAGTGGCTCATGTTAAGGATCGAAAATTTGTTCATTGGTTTGTTAGCCAATGTCTAAGTGAGCAAATAATACTCAAGTATACACATACTATTTCTTTCTCTTTCATTATAGTTAGACAAGCATTATTATATTTATCATAAATAGTGAAAAAATAACACACAAGTATACACATATTATTTCTTTCTCTTTAATAATAGTTATACTGGTATTATTATATCCATTAAAAATAGTACAACAATTTTACAAGTTATACTAAACATAGTAGGATAGTATATTTAAGAGTACAAAAAAGTAAGCTAACAACACTGCATTACATACAACTTCTAGTTATATTCATTTGCTCATAATCTACATGACATGTATTGAGCCAAGTAGATGACATGATGGGATACTCACATGAATGACTCACTTGTTGGATCTAAGGCTCTAGAGGAGGGGGGGTGAATAGAGCTTCAAAAATTCTCACAAGATAAACTAGACCTTCAAATTATATCAATCAAAACAAATAGCTTAAGAGAAATGTGAAGTCCTAACTAAGCAAGCATAGCAAGGATGAGAGAAATTGAAACAAGCACTTGGACAAGGTGGTTTAGAGTGGTTTCACTCTCCAACCTAGGAGAGAGTCAATCCACTACCTAGAGAGGTGAACATCTAGGACTTTGCAAGTGCTTTGCTCTATATATTCACTTATAAGAGTTATAACACAAGACCCACCAAAGGATTTACCTATCCATTACAAAGAGTCTTCAACCTTACTAAGGACTTACCCACTTTGCAAAGAGTCTTCTGCCTTCTTCCAAGGACTTACATACTGTTGCACTAGTCTTCAGCCTTCAAGGAATTACCCACTCTTCTTGTATCTTCAACCTTTGCCTTCTCCTTCACCTGGAGAAGATCTTCACCTATTCTTCAACCTTGAAGAAGAACAACAATAGCTTCACCTTTACTCAGAGTAGCTTGCTTCACCTTTGCTTCTTTGAGAAAAGGGGTAGGGATGATGAAATGGAATGAGATCTTTACAAGCACAAGGAAGTAGCTCTCTTACAACTGGCTTAACTCACTCATAATCATGAAACACTTTGTAAATGAGAGAGAGAAAGGGGCTCAAGGAGTTGCAACACACTCAACTATAGAAAGGACTTAGAATAACATGAATGAGCAAACTTGGAATGAACTCCAAGGGGTCCTATTTATAGCTGGGGGTGTTCCCTTGAGTGTGGGATCACTTAAGGGCGAAATATAGCCATTTTTCAAGTTCCAACGGATTTATTCTGTCTCAAAACAACTCACCAATAGATATAATCACTTTTTTTGTGTTTTTCGTACAGTACATTCTATCGAGTTTCAGTGAAGATAACTCGACCGATCCACTAAGAGACAAAGCTAATTTTCAAACTATTGGTCGAGTTTGTTCTAGGAAACTCGACTGATGAGCTAAAATCAATTTTGCTCAATGAGTCGGTCGGTCAAGTTCTGTGAGTATGCAACTCGATCAATTGGTCTCTTCAGAAAATCTATCACTGTATCGGTTGAGTTTCCAACTCGACTAATAAACAGCATGTGACAAATTTTCTAAATTGACATTTGAGTGATCAAACATTGGAATTAAGTATCCCTAGTTTTTTCTCATCTTAGTTACATCAATACAAGTGATTACAAAAACCATCTAAGGTCATTTGGAGTGATTTCCCATATTACACACTTGTATTGCTTTTGACTTGAACTTGAACAAGCTATGGCTTGGTAATTTGATCATTTTCATGTACCTAAAGCCTGAAATCAATCATGAACAAATATATTAGATACATAGGAATGGAATGGTTAAGTCATTATCAAAATATAGGCAATGTATAACTCTAAAGTCAACATTCTCCCCCTTTTTGACAATGACAAACCATTCCTCAATCATATTAAAAAGGATATGTAAAGTTATACCTTTGCCTTGTGAATTTGTAGGGGGGTCATGATTTGAATAGTGTGAATTTCTCCCCCTCAATCTATGCTCACTTTTACGTGCATAGTTAGTCTATCTACACAAAGCAACATGACATGTATACTATATGGTCCTTTAGAAAGTCACATGATAAAGCATATAATGAACAAGAAAAGGATCACATAGACAATAAAAGCAATATGGTTGAGCTTCAAAACTTTGAACTTCTCTCCCTCTTTTGATATTATCAAAAAGGAAGGGGGATAGAAGAGCACAAAAATATGTCTTCTCTAAGCACAACCAAACATACATCCACAACATGCAATCTCAAAGCATACACCAAATAGAGACAATAAAAACACACAATCTAAGTCATAATCAAAATATGGTAAACCTGGCACCAACTCATGAGATATAGTAAATCAAATAGTAAGTGTACAAAAGATTAAGATTACAACCCAGAGAGCATGTTCTAAAAAACAACTACAAGCCAAATGATGGAACCTAGATGATAAAATAGTACAACTCAGAAAATGTGCCCAGATGTTCTTAATACAAAACAGCCTAGAAAGATATATATGATCATAATCTAGACTAGAAATGAGAGAATCTAAACATCTAGGTCATCTACATCCACATCATCAACAACATCATCAGTATCATCATCTGAGGCCTCTGGCTCATAGTCACCATCTCCGTCTGAAGGTGCAGTAGAGACAACAACGTCCTCATCACCAGAGTTACCAGTAGATCCATTATCAGAAGCATCACCATCATCTTCATTAGCCTCCTCATTAGTAGCAACAATCTCCTCATCAGCCTGGTCTGGAATCTCCTCATCAATAAGAGAACTAAAACCTCGATCGGGCCAACGGGCATTTTGCTCATCTTAAGACATGTCAAGAGCATGGAGCACATTGGCCTATGGGAAGGAAGGAGTAGAACTACCAAGACTAGCAAGCAGAGTGGCCAAGAAGACAGATGTCAGAGGAAACACTCCAGGGGCAGATCCACCAGTGGCAGAGGGTGCAACAGCGAAAGAAGCAGGTGGAGGGACAGGGTAAAAGTGATAATATGCATAGGATGCATAGTCACCTCCTGGATAGGGTTGGTAGGCAAGATAAGGGTGTGTGCAAGATAGGTTCATGTTAGACATAATGGTACAGAGGTCCTAATTCATGTGCTCTTGAACTTGAAATTTGTACACATGTTGATGCATCATGTAGCCCATAAGTGTTTCATTGGATACATAGAACGAGGCGCGGGCAAGTCGGGTAGGCTGAGGTGGTGGAGGTGCTCGGGTAGAGGTAGAGGTAGAGGCACCAGGTGTGATAGAGGATGGGATAGGCACAAACTTCTAAAGTGTGGTTTCACTGATGCAAACTCCTTTCTAGGCAGGTTTGTAACGAAGGTCGTGGAAAAGAGATTTGCCAGTGGCAAGTTGAAAAAGACCATAGATCAAGGTTGGGTAGGGTGGGTGGGTGCCACGGGCGTTCTTTCCTGAGTCAAAACAGGTCATATCATGGAGAATGTATCTTTCCCACTTGACTCCTATGTTCTTCAAGATACATTACATAATTACCGTAGTATTTTCAACAATTTTAGTTTGGTTTTTCTTTGGATGAATATTGTAGTTAATGACTAAGGCAAAAAAATGTGGTTCTTAAGTTCTAAGGCAGCGGAGGGAAAAGTACACTTCTTCCTATATGAGAATTGAGGCTTCTTCAAGAACTTATGAATATAAGTGAGAGTAAGATCATACTATTTGTAGAAAGCCTCGGACTCGACTAGGTCAAAATACTCAAGATAGTCCTTTCGCCAGGTGTCAGTCACTTCAGTACCCGAAAAGAACATGTTCAAGGTATCCTCAGAGTCTTGGAATTTCTTCCCAGTGATCATGGAAGTGGGGACTACTTGAGTATTGGGTGGTGGCATGAGTGTGTCATAATTCCATTGCATGTTAGCATAGAATTCATGAATGACTTTTGTGCTAGTTATGAAATTGTTGCAGCACACACATTCGACACACAAGGCAGAAAGGTGGTGAACTTGGATACTTGGTCAATGACCTCTTGTCTTCATGGGCGTGGCTCAAACAAGGCACAAAATGGAAATGGGTTCCTAGGGAGGAGCTCCTTGTACCTATTAAGAGCCTCATGGGAGACAAAGAAGGTGTCATCAAAGGGAATGAGACACAAATTGGTGGACGATGATGGTGCACTAGTAGGGGCGGCCCTCTTTCTCCTATTGGACACCATGGAGACAAAATGGAGAGGATGGAGAGAGCAAAAACAAGAAGAATACCACAAAAACTCATCCACAGACCTAGGGTTGATAGGAAAGAGGTCAAGTGAGGTTTATCTAGGTCAAACTAGGGCTAGGGAGAGGAAGGTCAGAGCTAGGGTTGAGAGCTTGAGGGAGATAGAGGTTGGATCGATCGATTTTTCTTTAGTTGAGAGGGAGAAAAGTCGGTCGAACCGAACTTATGTTTTCTCCAACCTGGCCATCAGTTGAGTTCTGTGACTCAGAAACTCGATCGATAGGCTCTTTAACAAATCTCTCAACCTTCGATCGGTCGAGTTGACAACTCGACCGATGGTCAACCTGGACCAACATTAGAAAATCTAATTTCTAGCCATTAGAGTGCTAATTAAATTTATTTTTCAAGTCCATTTTGCATTTTGAACATACTTAAGCACATATCACTCATCATTGGGTACTATTTTGTGATAAAACATGTGTTTGCAAAAAAATACCCAAAAAAAGAGAAAAAACAAGGCAAAAAGAACATGAAAACTGATTTTTAGCATATTAGCAAGCAAAGATGATCAAAACATAAGCAGAGCATATAGGATAGATGAAAACTAGCTAGAAGGCATATCACATTCATTCAAAGTAGTTATGAGCAGTTTAGATCTATAAAGTTAAAATGCTCTCTAGCTAGAGGTTTAGTGAAAAATGTCCACCAACTGATTTTCCCTGTCTACATGCGTGATGTAGATATCCTTTTTGGCAATGTGATCACGAAGAAAATGATGGCAAACCTCTATATGATTAGCTCTGCTATGTAATATAGGATTATATGACAAGTTAATTGCACTAGTATTATCACAATAGATAGGAGAAGCATCAAAATGAGTGTTGAAGTCTTGGAGCATTTGCCTCATCTTTAGGACCTGGGCAAAACAACTCTCGGCTGTAATGTATTCGCCTCAGTGGTTCATAATGCCACCATGCTCTGTTTCTTGGAGAACCAAGACACCAAGCATGGTCCTAGGAGAAATTAAGTGCCACTTGTGCACTTTCTGTCAATCAAGCAACCTGCGTAATCTACATCACTATAAGCTATAAGAGTAAATTTCCTTGACTTGGGATACCATAGACCAAAATTTGGAGTTTTGGCTAAGTACCTTATAATCCTCTTAATAGCTATAAGATGTTATTTCTTAGGATTTGATTGAAAGCAAGCACACAAGCCAACACTAGATATTATATCAGGTCTAGAGGCAGTTAAGAAAGTAAACTTTATAGAGCTTCTCATCTACCTTCTCACCTTCTTCATCTTTATCAAGTTTGGTGGTGTTTGACATGGGTGTGTCCATCGGCTTTGTGTTCTCCATCCCAAAGCCCTTAAGTAGCTCACTTGTGTACTTGCCTTGGTTGATGAAGTTCCCATCTTTAGTTTGGTTGATTTGAAAGCCGAGGAAGAACGTGAGCTCACCCATCATACTCATATCAAATTCACTCGACATAAGATCACTAAATTCTTTGCAAATATCAAGGTTAGTTCTGCCAAAAATGATATCATCAACATATATTTGAATGATAAGAAAATTGTTAGAAATGTGCTTTAGAAATAAGGTAGAATCTACTTTGCCCATGATATACCCATGATCTAACAAAAAGTTCTTTCATTTCTCATACCAAGATCGAAGTGCTTGTTTGAGTCCATAGAGAGCTTTTTTCAACAAATAAACATGGTTAGGTAAACTATCATGTTCAAAGCTCGGGGGTTGTGCACCATACACTTCCTCCTCACTTGTAGCATTCAAAAACGCACTTTTAACATCCATTTGATAAAGAAGAAACTTTTTATAACTGGAAAAGTCAAGCAACATATAAATGGACTCAAGTCTAGCTATATGGGCATATGTTTCATTAAAATCTATACCTTCATGGTGATTGTAGCCTTGAGCCACTAACCTTACTTTGTTCCTTACCACTTTGCCGCTTTCATCAAGCTTGTTGTGATAGACCCACTTGGTGCCAATGATATTTCTATCACTTGGTCTTGGTACTAGGGTCCAAACTTTGTTCTTTTCAAATTGCTCCAACTCTTCTTGCATAGCTAGGATCCACTCATCATCTCCAAGAGCTTCTTTGACGTTCTTTGGCTCGAATTGTGAGATGAAGGCATTGTTGGCTTGTTCTTTGTTGAATGCATCCCGCATCTTCACTCTTTTGGATTATTCTTTGCAAATTGGGGAGTTGGATCCTTCTTCTCTTCATCTTTCTCTTCTTCTTGAATGACCACCTCTTTTCCCTTTTGGGTGATGTTGAGTTCTTTTAGAATAGGAATTACCTCACCTGCAACATCATCATTTAGAATAATATCTTTGGGAATAGGGGGGTTAGTCTCAATAATCTTAACATTTATAGATTCTTCTACTTTAGCAAGATCAATATTAAACACTTTGTAAGCCTTGCTAGCAGTGTTATAGCCAAGAAAGAAAGCCTTGTAAGATTTCAGATCAAACTTTTTGAGAGAATCTTTCACATTCAAAACAAAACAAGGACATCCAAAAACATGAAAATACTCGATAGAAGGCTTTCTACCATGCCATAGCTCATAGGGGGTTTTCTTTAAAGAAGGATATGTAAAAACTCAGTTTTGCACAAAACATGAGGTACTAATGACTTCGGCCCAAAACTTCTTTGGAGTATCATACTCTATAAGCATGGTCCTAGCCATCTCCTGTAGTGACCTATTCTTCCTTTCTACAACCCCATTTTGTTGATGTGTTCGAGGTGAAGAGAAGTTATGTGCATAGCCAGATTCATGACAAAAATGTTCAAAAAGATCATTTTCAAATTCTTCCCCATGATCACTATAGATGGAAACGATCCGGCAAGAAGCTTCATTCTCAACTCATTTACAAAATCTCGAGAAAACATTAAGTGTATCACTCTTGGAAATGATAAAGAAGGTCCAAGTATATCTAGAGAAATCATCGACAATACCAAGGCAATACATGAAACCACGTATCGATTGAGTTCTCATTGGTCCAAATACATCAATGTGAAGAAGTTCAAGAGCTCTCTTGGTACTAAGGACTCCTTTAGATTTGAAGGAGGACTTGGTTTTCTTTCCTTGGGTACAAAGTTAGCATTCCTCATCCTTTTCAAAATCCAATTTGGGAAGTCCCTTGACCAAGTCCTTTTTTCTCATATTCTTCAACTGATATATATTTACATGGCCAAGTTGATGATGCCAAAGAGAAATATAATTCAAATTGTGTACTAGGCATCTACTAACAACAAGCTTAATAGAGTCGAGCACAATTACTTAAAGATTACCACTTCTAGTTCCCTTATATATGACTTTATAGGCGAGGGAATCTAGAATTAAGCATTCAAAAGAAGTAAATAGAACAAGGTAACCACTATCACATAATTGACCAACACTAATTTAATTGTGATGTAGGCCATCCAAAAAAAGAACATTCTTGATACACAAGGATTCACCTACATCACCCTCACCTTTGCTTGTTGTCCCTAAAGGTAACCGAAACTCCTTTCATTTTTGTGAAGTTGTTTAAATGGATTATATCACCTGTCATATGCTTAGTGCAGGCACTGTCAACAATCCATATACCTTTTTCCTGTAAGAAAGGAGAGTGTCGATTCCCAACTCAAACTTTGGGATCTGGGGTTAGCTTGGGGACCCATTTCATCTTTGGGTTGGTCCCTTTAGGCTTGTAAGGACAATAAGTAGAGTAATGATCATGACGTTTGCAACAAGAACAAACCATAGGATTCTTAGTGCCGGAAGACTATCCACCAAAGAAAGAGGTCTCCTTACTCTTTTTCTTACCTTTGTTTTTGTTCTTACCCTTTGGTGCTCCCCCTACAAATCCCAAACCACTAGTACCACTCTGTTTGGAAGAATGGTTAAGGATTTCATTTAGGGATTTTTTTCCTTTGAGGAATTTCTATAGAGTGGCCCTAAGTCTATGATTGTCATTATTAAGAGATATGATAGTAGAAGACAAACTAGCAATATCATCTCTAGCATGAATAAGGTCAGCCTCTAGACAGAGGACTTTAGTCAAATAAGAATATTTCTCAAGAGAAATAGAAGTAATATCATTACTAGGCAAGATAGGTCTAGAAGATAAATCATTAACTTGACCAAGAAACCTAGCATTTTCATATTTAAGCACTTGAATTTTCTTAAGATAGACATCTCTTTCATCCCTACGAGCATCAACAATAAGCTTAAATTCAACATATTCAGTTTTAAGAGTTTCAAGCTCATTTTGGCACTTTTGGTTATCTTCCTTAAGAGTTTCAATGTTCTTAAGGTAGACACCGTTCTCTACTTCAACTCCATTGTATTGGAGCTCAAGATCAAGATACCGGCCTTACAAGTTATCAATGCTCTCAAGATGAGTTTTCTCATTAAGGTCAAGAATTTCAAGTTTAGCATACAAATCATCAATATTTTTTCCTAACCTTTTTCTTTTAGATTTACACTTAGTAAAAGAAGAACGAGTAGAAACAAGCATATCAATAAGAGTTTCCTTAGATAACTCATGCAAGATTACCTCACTTTCCTCACCAATTTCTTCACTAGTAGAGGCCATGAGTGCAAGGTGGCACTCTCCGTCTTCTTAGGAGCTAGAGCCACTTGAGGATGATTCCTCCCAAGTTGCATGAGTTGCATTCTTGTGTCTTTTCTCCTTCTTATCCTTCCTCTTGTAGTTTATCTCCTTCTTGTATGCTTCCTCCTTCTTGGAGCTGCCCTTATGGTGTAACTTTCTTGACTTGGGACATTCACTCTTGTAGTGTCCCTTTTGCCCACACTTGTAGCATCTAAGAGTAGAAAAGAAGGATTGCTTTCTCTTGAAGTGCTTGCCCTTAATGAAGAATTGTGCACTTATTGGAAGAGAACGTCAAAGCGACGTCCCAATTCTTCCCCAAATGTCGGGATCCATTGAGGATGCCCTTGTTGTCTTATGGTTGTTATTGCAAAGCTAATGATGTAGCGATGGGTTCGTGTTGAAGGGAGTCTGGTTGATTTTGGCTTGTTAGATTTATGGTTTCCTCCCGTGAGCCTTCTTGCTCTACCTCCCTTGCTTGTTCAACACTTGATGGCCCAGGCCAAGCATTAGATTCTTAAACTATTTTTTCAGGTAGTACTTCAATTATAGGAGGAGTTGATATTCTGGAGTTCTCAAGCTGGTTTCTTAGGTCTTCCCCAACTTCTATTACAGGATCCTGGGTATCTATAGGAGTGTCATGTAGGTCCCTTATTTTTGCAGTCTAGACCTTCGATACTTTGCTTACACTTGTAGGGGTGGTGATGTAGCATGAGATTCTTCATCATTAGTTTGTGGTTGTTCTACAAGGGATGGTCAATTTGTGGTAGATTCCTTGTTTGGTTGAGCTGGAGGTGCCTTAAATGCTGAGGCCATATTTTCCTGCCCGAGTTTGCACTGCCTAGTTACTAGTTTCTTTCTTTTCTCTAGCTTGTGTTGCTTTATCTCTTCTACTTTATCTTCTACTTCTTGGGCACTAGCAGGTGTTCATATTCACTAGGGCCATCATCTTCACTTGAGGAGGAGGGAGATGTCTGGCAAGTAAGTTGTTATTGAAGGATGACCACCTCCACTTGTTCTTTGAAAGCACTATCTTTTATCTTCTTGACTTCCTTCTTTTCTTGCTTGGCTTTTTCTTCTTTCTTGTCAAACCTTGGCTCATGAGCTTGGAGGTTGCTAATGAGCTCCTCGGTTGGGATGTCACCAAAGCTCCTCACTTCTTCAATGGAGGTCACCTTTGACTCCCATCTCTTTGGTAGAGTCCTCAAGATCTTGGATTTGATTACACCTCTATCCAAAGTGTTGCTAGGCCATTTATGATGACATTGAGCCTAGAGTACATCTCCACAATCACTTTTTTCTTGCCCATCTTGAAGTTCTATAGAAGGTTGTTCAACATGTATATATTAGCCTCCTTGACTTGGTTTGTCCCCTCATAAGTAATGCACAATTTATCCCAAATCTCATAGGCGGTGTCCTAAGGTGAGATGCGGTTGAACTCCATTGGGGTAAGGGCTGCATAGAGGATGCTTATGGATTTGGCATTGATTTGGGCTTCTTTAAGTGAAGCTTCACTCCATGTTGAAACAGATCCAGTTGGCTCCTTGTATGGTGTGACCATCACCTTCCACATATCAAAGTTCATGCCTTGAATGTAGAACTACATACGCCTCTTCCAATATAGGAAGTTGGTGTCATCGAAGACCAAAGGATGCATGGAAAAGCCTCCCTCTAAGTTGAGTGAACCAAGTAGGTTGTCACCCATCTTCTCATCTTGTGGGAGACTGTTGGAGAAGATCTTTTGCTCTGATACCACTTGTTGGATCTGTGGCTCTAGGGGGGGTGAATAAAGCTTCAAAAATTCTCACAAGATAAGTTAGACCTTCAAATTATATCAATCAAAACCAATATCTTAAGAGAAATTTGAAGTCCTAACTAAGCAAGCATATCAAGGATGAGAGAAATTGAAACAAGCACTTAGACAAGGTGGTTTAGAGTGGTTCCACTCTCCAAACTTGGAGAGAGTCAATCCACTACCTAGAGAGGTCAACCTCTAGGACTTTGCAAGTGATTTCCTCTATATATTCACTTATAAGAGTTACAACAAAAGACCCACTAAAGGACTTACCTATCCATTACAAAGAGTCTTCAACCTTACCAATGACTTACCCACTTTGCAAAGAGTCTTCTGCCTTCTTCCAAGGACTTACCTACTCTTGCACAAGTCTTCAACCTTCAAGGAATAACCCACTCTTCGTGGATCTTCAACCTTTGCCTTCTCCTTCACTTGGAGAAGATCTTCACCTCTTATTCAACCTTGAAGATAAACAACAACAACTTCACCTTCACTCAGAATAGGGGTAGGGAGAAGATCTTCATCTTTGCTTCTTTGAGAAAAGGGGTAGGGAATATGGAATGGAATGAGAGCTTTACAAGTACAAAGAAGTAGCCCTCTTAAAACTGGCCTAACTCACTCATAATCATGAAATACTTTGTAAATGAGAGAGAGAAAGGGGCTCAAGGAGTTGCAACACACTCAACTATAGTAAGGACTTAGAATAGCATGAATGAGCAAACTTGGAATGAACTCCAAGGGGTCCTATTTATAGCTAGGGAAGTTCCCTTGAGTGTGGGATCACTTAAGGGAAAAATATAGCTATTTTCCAAGTTCCAACAGATCTATTCTTGCTCAAAACAGATCACCAATGGTTATAATCACTTTTTCTGTGTTAATAGTACAGTACATTCGGTTGAGTTTTGATAAAGATAGCTTGACCAATCTACTAAGAGACAAAGCCAATTTTCGAACTATCAGTTGAGTATGTTATGGGAAACTCAATTGATGAGCTAAAATCAATTTTGCTCAATGAGTCAGTCGATCGAGTTCTATAAGTTTGCAACTCGACCGATTGGTCTCTTCAAAAAATCCATCACTGGATCGGTCGAGTTTCCAACTTGACTGATAAACAACCTTTGAAAATTTTTCTAAATTGACATTTGAGTGATTAAACATTGGAATTAAGTGTCCCTAATTTTTTTCATCTTAGTTACAAGTCATATCATCAATACAAGTGATTACAAAAATCATGTAAGTTCATTTGAAGTGATTTCCCAAATTACACACTTGCATTGCTTTTGAATTGAACTTGAAGAAGCTTGTGCTTATGTAATTTGATCATTTTCATGTACCTAAAGCGTGAAATCAATCTTGAACAAACATATTATATACATAAGAATGAAATGGTTAAGTCATTATCAAAATATGGGCAATGTATAACTCTCAAGTCAACATCACTATCTGTGACTTATGGTTTATCTGGCCTTCCTAAGACAAATAACCAATCCGTGTTGCAACGCATGGGCGGCTGGACCCACTATATATGGCTCTAAATAGAATTTTAAAAATAATTATAGACCCCATATACCACCACTGGATTTAATAATGTGCTTTATCCTCACTCACTTGCAAGTCGAGATCAATTTTCCAACTGATAAACCATCGTAGTACTACTTCAAGTTGAGCATGCTTAACGACGTATTTCTTAGTGATGGGCTCCCTAAAAAGGAGGTATACCTTGGTGATATGGATAGTCCAATCATTCCTTATGAGATTATTTTATTCGAGGTCTCAAATCTAGGGATTTTATAATCTCCATCACTTAGACTCTTGATGTCCTTGTCAAGGTTCAACTATAAGGCCTCATAATCATAGTGTATACCCATAATGATCCATGTGCACCCAACACCCTATGACGACTACCAATGCAAATGTGGCTACATCACCATGGATAGTCTTTTCCAACATGACTGGACCACACAACTCAAGAATTACATGCCACAATCCCATGTTAGACCCACCTACTAGAAGGGTTTTGTATTTGGTAGCATTTATAACACTTGGTCTCACTGTCCAAGTCTCCACTGCATTTTAAAAATTATGACTGGCCCAACAAACCATCATTGGCCTTAACAATATGTTTGTCCTCACTCGCGCACAAGTCGAGATCAACTTCATGACTAGTCACCTGTCCAAGTACTATTTTAAGCTGATAACACTTAACTATGGAGTTCTTAATGATGTGCTCCCTTAAAAGGAGGTGCATCATGATGATATGGTAGTTCAATCATTCCTTATAATATCATCTTATTGGAGGCCATAAATCCCGGGACATTACACATGCCCACCTCTGTACGGGTACGTCCTACAACCTCTGTACTTCAATCTCACAGGCTTAACACATATCAAATCATGGAGGAAACATGACTTATATAATATGCTTGTATCACAACTACCATTATAATCAAGTTTAATATCTCACTACTAGTATTTATCACAAAACAAGAAGAAAATTGGGGGTCTTATTTATAACTTTCTAGAACTTCCCCTAATGTCCCACAGATTAGCTCCTAGGGTCTATCCACTCTAGGTCTTCATCAGTCATCTTCATCCTAACTAAGGAAGAACCTTTTCACCATCCCATTACAACACCAGTGTTGAATCCTTCTATTTAGGGCACATAAACAATATACACTAAGTTTCTCTTTCACTTATACATGTATTTCTCACTATAAAGAGCTCAATGAAAAATTTAAAGCTATATTCATGTGGAAGTCATAGATAGAAGTTAATCCAACTTTTAGAATCACCACAAGGAATAAAACAAACTACATACTAGCACAAGATTTATCACAATGGTCTTTCAACAAAATCATTATACCACGTAGGACCTGATAAGGTTTACTCAAATCATAACCTTCTAAATCTTAAAAAAAGTAACACCTTTAAGCCTATAATAAATCATAAGGTTCATACATTTTCATACAAGCAATACCACATCATATTGACCCTCTATAATATTACATTAACTTTATAGATCTATAATAGGACCAAAATACATCTTTATTCCAGCTATATTTTCTCAGAAAATAAATTCATATATCATGCATGAACAAGAATCAAGAATAGGAATATTGTCTAAATGTTATTATCACCTTTTTAAGCTTCACAACAAGCTAATGAAGTCACCTTTTATTCTGTTTTCACATGAAAAGATTATTTTTTAGAGCAACATGAAATGAGCATTATTCAACCTAATTATATACATTTAGATTGATTATATCATGGGTCATGCATATACGTCAAGCTCATTAGAAAGATTATAGATTTTTATACAATAACATAGCAAGAACAATCCAAACTGAACCATTAAAAATCAAATCTCATGCATTAAGGTCAAGCTTTTTCCTTTCTAAAAGAAAAATAGTAGCTTTTAAGGTAGTCTCAAGGGTTTATAGTAAGAAGGGTATATGCGTATTTTTATGTACATCTCAGTCATATCAAAATAGGAAGAAAAAAGATGAATAAAAAATATCATTTGGCAAGCTTTCAGCAAGAAAACTCATCAAAGAACTTGGTAAAGCAAAGATATGTCGCAAAAACACCTTCTATAAGATCCCCAACGTGCAATCTATAACAACAACACTTAAGCATGAAATATCAATATTACACTGGGATATTGTTAAAAGGAGTGTATCATTCATTCTAATAATACAACAACTTACACATGATACAATTTCAAATAATTATCGTGAACATTCTTCTTAGAATAAATTCAGTACATCAATGTCCATAAGGAATTTAATACATTATAACAAGAAATTCTAAATAAACCACATTGGATCATATAAATGGCACCCCACCAAGAAATACTACTTAAACCTATAGGTGAAAACTTTGTCTACTCTTCTTGTAGCTTAATACCTACGATGTTACATCCCTAGCCATGCACAAAGTAATAAAATCTAGGGTTAGAGAAAGTGTAAGTGGATTATAAGACATGGATACCAAGCTACATGAAAATGGAAAGATAATTTAAATAAAGAATAAGACATATTTAGTTAATTGTTTTATATGTTGTGGCCACCATAATACAATAAGGTCTCCTTTGTTGGAGCATTGTGCTCTCTACGACACTTGACAAATATAGGGGGTGAGTAGATCTAATAATTAGATTTTTGCAATTTCAAACACAAAGGAAGGTTAATTGTAACTTACTTAAAAGATAATGTAATGGAAATATAAAGCAAGTACTTGTGCCATAAAGCAACGACACAAATAATCAGATGTAGGGTGGTTTTATCAAAAGACATCAGTCCACTACTTGGTTGCTCCCAACAAGGATTTTCAGCATGTATTTTATTTCTTTTTTAAATTGATACAAAATATACATATAACGAACTGAAACCTAGCCTCTTTACCCCGATCTTATGCTTTGGAGGATAGAAAGTTTGATTCTTTGGTTTAGCCAAACAAGGATGAAGATAAATCTAATAGTAGCTAATTGTAACACTAATATGATAATACATGATTAAATCACCCTAACATATATGCATGAAAACAATTATGACCTAATGCTCTCATAATAATCTATATACCAATGAAATATCTCACATGAGATAATGTTGATTAAGGTATGATGTTAAGAGAAATAATATGCATAGAAGAACTAGGTGTCATAATTGAGAATATTGATACATAGTTCAAATAAACAAGGGAGTGATAATTTAATGAGTTAAATGATAAACATAAAGAATTTCGTGCACAATAATAATATATAATCCTTTTGGTTGTAATATAAAGGTATGGGACACAATTGGATGAATTATTATTATTATAATAATGGGCGACAAATATTAATTATGCATAATTCATAAAAGGAAGAGTAATTGGTTAGACATAACTTTAGATTCAAATTATTTGGATATGATATGGCTTGGAGGCCAAGTTTCACAATTTTGGAATAATAATAACCATATCTATTTTATTTAGTAAAGAAAATGTGAGTTTTCTCCAAAATAACAAATAAAAATTTAATGGCTTTAAAAGAGAAAACTAATCTCAAGTTTGAAATGTATATGCCAAAACAAGCCTATGTGCAAATTTTCAACTAATTTGGACAATCCGTAATGTTCTAATGTATTTAGGAGAGAGAAAGTATAAAAAAATCCTAGAGTATTAAATAATATATTAAATAATACCAAGGGACAAAATTGATGGCAAATTCGTGTCTAACATGCTTAAATTTTCTTGAGGGTGAAGTTTCACTTTAATTGGGTGATTCTAGAAGTCTCTAATATATTAAGCAAGATAAAATATGAATTACTTTTAAAGAATTAAATAAAATATTAAAAGTCCTCAAAAATGAAAACTAATGCAAAATTCGGATTCTACATGTCCAAAATACTCTAGGTGTCAAATTTCATTTAATTTGGAATTTGTTCGCACCCTCTTTTGAAGAGAGAGAAAAAGAGAAATGAATGTGCCCACACTATAATTCAATTCAATTTAGGAATTGTTTGTTCTAGGTTTTGTAACCAAAATCCAAGATTTTCTAAATAGGTCAAACATTAGGGTTTCTTTACACATTATACATTATAAAACCCGTACACATGTGAATAAATTGTAATTAGGAAAAGGTGATCTTAGAAACAACTAGATTGGTGAAGAGTGTTTCTAGGATTCTAGTTTAAGGTATGTTTGCATCTCCTATTATTACTTTTGTGAAATAACCTATTTTCATCTTTCTATTGGTCTTATGGACAATAGCCTACACAATATCTCTTTCTCTTGAGAATATATTACTTGGTTCTAATTTTTGTGAATCATTCTACTTTGAAGGATATTCTTTTGACTCAATCTTATACTTAGTTCATGATGGAACTCCTACATGGTGACATGTGCTAATTTTGCTCACTTTTGTGGTAGATGTTTATATTGTCCATTTATGTGATGGAAATCATGTTTATTCTAACTATACTTTTACTTGTCTCTACACTAAGCATATTATGTGATTCAGTAGCCCTAGAATAGTGTATGAACATTAGTTTATGGGTTGTGTGCCCATGTTATTGTTTTTATAATGGAGGTTGTGTGCTCGATACCCGGGTGGCGGTGCCCATTATTTATATATATATTAGGATTCTGGCAGTACGTCATTCTCTATCAGGTTTCAAGTTTGTGGGGCTTGACTACCATTATCTTTATATTATTCTAGTGTTATGCTTATCTCACATGCATGCATGTCAATGTTATCATTGAAGGATTGTGTACCTTAATTCTTGATATGTGCTTGTGTGGCACAACTTTATTATTTTATTAATGGTAAGTATTCTCTTGGTTATCAATTTTTGAAATCTATATTCTTTTATGCCAAATTGGGCAGTCCTTTCCTTTTCCTTTGGGAATCATTTTATTTGACATCCTTTATTTCTTAATATTGCTCAAAAATCCATATTTTCGTATGCACATACCAACCTTTTGATTGATATTATCTATTTTTCTCCTCTTGCTGAGGTATGATTCCAACCCCATGTGTAGGGTATGGAGGACATGACATGTTGACATGGACCTAGCTTAAGGAGTTGATGCTTGAAGACAAACTTGACATGGTTTAGATTTCCCTCTACTAGATCCTTATGATGTAATATCCATGTAAACCATGTATTGGAAATGATAATGTACTTTTATAAAATTAATTATAGTCATGAAACTTTTATTCTGCTACTTTACTTTGGTCTTTTGTTACCATCATGAGAGATTTTTGAAAATTTTACACCTATTCTAGCATACCTTTTGAGTATTTTTGGAATGGATGCTTTATTCTTGAAATTTTAGTAGGGAGTGGATCCCCTCTGCATCCCACTCCTTACAATGAAAAACAATTGATATCTTTTGTGGATCAAGACAACTCTCCTTCTCTAGATCAAGGAGAACTTGCACAACAGACTATATCACAATCAACCTCTCTCCTTAGTCGCAACCTTCTCGCAAGAAGTAGTTCCAAGAAGCTTCTCCACTGCCTTCTTGCAAGAACTAGTCGAAAGCAACAAGAACAAGTAAAGAGTATAAGAGAGGAAGAAGAAATTACAACTCTCACAAGATATATAATTTGTAGCTCTCTATGAATAAGTGATGGTCAACTCTTACAAGAAATAAGCAAGGCCATATTTGATGGAGTAGGACACTAGTATTGATCTATGGCTTGGATCTAAAGATAGCAATATAGAAATGTAAGCTTGGAGAAGGATAACATGTAATAGATTGCTCAAGTGTGTGTTCTAAGTATCTATAGGCACTCCTATATATAGGAAATATTAAGGAATGGGAAATATAGATGTTGGGAGTGTTTAAGACGAGATAAATGTTAAAGTAGCCGTTAGAAGTCAAAATAGATTTACACATGTTAGAAAAATGAATGCAGATTTTGACTGCGAACTAATATCGGTCAAATTGCACTTCAATTGGATTCCATCTCTATCAAAATGTAGTTTGACCGAGAGGCATTCTTTTGCCTGGTTTGCAACGACTATACTTCTACAATGACTCTTTCTCTACAACGACTCTTTCTTGGTCAAAGTATAGTTTGATTAAAATATTCACTATCATTAGTATTTTCTTGGAAAATATTTCTAATGATTTTTCTAATGACACCTAACTATCCTAAAAGACTTGATATAAGTGTAGAAAAGAGATTAATATAGGATTAGGTTGATCATCACTGGTTCTTACATCATTCCTAACAATTTGTACAAAATGCACTTGTACAAAGTATATACATAGTACAACTTGACCTACAAGCATCCAAACACATTTATAATAGCATGCTCTTTATTGTTGGATCTTGTCTAAGTTCCTTGATCATTTGAAAAACTAAATTCACATGTTAGTGACACAAATGAGAAATATTGTGTCATCAAAATATGAGTGTGACATATCTGAAAACTGAACAATCCCCCCTATTTTGATGATGCCAAATATCTCCATATGATAATTGAAAGGTAGACAATTTAGAACATTATACCTTTAGATTGTTGCAAATAGCCAAACTTATCTTCATGGATTTTTCTCCCCCTTTGTTGAATTCAAAAATGGGTTGCACTTACAAATGCTCTCCCGTAAGAAGTCACTCCCCCACAACAAGATAGTCATTTTGGAGAGGGAATATATATACCCAACAAAAAATAAATATGTACAAATTGAATTGAGAAACTAATTGAAAAAACTTACATTGTATAGACAAAAAGACATATTTGATTGAGGAACAAAAACATTGTCTAATTACCAATGAGAGGAATGTAAAGTCCTTAATGTTAAAAAGATCTCATCAAGCACAATATATATATATATATATATATATATATATATATATATATATATGTATATATATATATATAAATACTCTAAGCCAATGGTAAGAAATGTCAAGTCCCCCATTTATATAGAGATAGCATGAAAAAAACCAAATTTCTAAAGAATATCTCAATATCAATGCAAATGATGTGAAGTTCTCCATGATATGTACATTCATAAAAACCAAATTGAGGTCAAGAAAGAATCTCTTTACCAAATTTAAGGAATGCTAAGCCCAAAATTGATATAGAGAACCCACTAAAAACATAATTTAACAAAGATGGCAATAAAAATCACATGAGTTGAGATCCCCCTTAATCTCATACACATAAAACTGAGCTCAAACAAATAAACTAACTACCAATTAACAACATATATAGCTACCAATTGAAAAACTAAACATTTTCAGGACAAAACAATTGAAAGAAAAATTTTCATGATAAAAAAATAATATCCAATGAAGCATGATCATATAACATCTTCTATAATGAGAGGTTCTTGGTACCCAAACTATGTTGTTGTCACTTTTTCTCTTGAAAGGACATGAGAAAGTCTAGCTACCAATCTCCCACAACCATAGCAAGTAACAAGATTAATATAAATGTAAGAACGAACTATTTGTTTAATAAAAATAGGTCCTAGCTTTTTCTTTCTTTTAACATTTTTTTGGAATACAACCAAATCCATGAGTGTCAACATGATTATCGTGAGAATGCAAAATATTTTTCAACATATATATAGCATTTGAAAATCTATCCAAAGACCTCTTAATATTTTCATTTTCCTAGGCAAGAATCAAAGATTCTTTAGTAGTAGAAATTAAACAAGTTCTAGTACTAGGAGTGTTCTCTTCAAGGATATCAAGTTTATCATTTAAATCATCATTTAAAGGATATTATCATAATAAAAATGTGAGCAACAAATATGTTGTTTCTCCATATTACTTAACTTATCTAAAATAGTATAAACTTGAGTTTGCAAGGAAGTATTTTGAGAAACAATCTCATCTATTCTTTTCTTGTCACTATCATGTTGATCACTTAGCTCATTAAGTTCTTCATTTAAAGAATCAACAATATTTGCTAAATTATCTTTTTCTTATACTTTCAAACTTTATTTGAGGTAATCTCAACAAGATCAATAAGTTCTTCTTTAGAAAAAATTGAGAAAGATACCTCATCATCATTGCCTTGTGCACCTTCTTCTTCATGTTCATCATTGTCTTCATGTTTGGCAATGAAGCATTCAATTGCATGATGACATAATTCTTCATCATTTGCCTCCGAGTTTGAGGAATCATCCCAAGTAACATCATATGCTTTCTTCTTCTTGTCCTTGGATTTTTTCTTCTTCTTTTTCTTAACTTCTGAGCATTCATTCTTCCAATATCCTTTCTCTCCACATGTGCAACATCTATTAAAAAAAGATCTAATAGTTCTACTAGAAGAAGAATGTATGTAACTTTTACTATAATGATGTACTTCTTTACCATTATATGAGTCACTAGAAAAAATAAATTTGAAGCTTTTTCTTTGAATGCCACACCCTTTTTCTCAACATATTTTTCTTCTTCTACTACTTTGTCCTCTTCTTGAAGCTTGAAATTCAAGTGTCTCCAAGTTTCCAATGAGTTGCTCCATCAATAATTTTGAAAGGTCACTAGATTCTTCTATAGTAGTTACCTTATCTTTGAACTTAGGAGGC
The DNA here is from genome assembly GCA_963693085.1 of Alisma plantago-aquatica. Taxonomy (NCBI): domain Eukaryota; kingdom Viridiplantae; phylum Streptophyta; class Magnoliopsida; order Alismatales; family Alismataceae; genus Alisma; species Alisma plantago-aquatica. Next base: position 1,336,627,812 of record OY856409.1, on the reverse strand, counting down.
AAGGATATAAGTATCTTAGAGACTTGCTCTTTTCAGTTATTTTCTTTCTAAGGCACTCAAAATTTATTAGAGTAGAAAATCTAGCATACACTTTAGCAATAGTTTTTGTTTTAGTTATATAAAATAATTAAAGTGTGTGTTTTAACATATTAATCTTTGTACTCTTAACTTGTCATGTTCCTTCATGTGTAGCTGACAATTTTCTCTATATATCACATGCAACTTCACAAGAATATATTTTATTAAATTCATTAGAAGATAGATAAGATTATAGCAAAATTACTGCTCTAGCATTTAGAATTGCCTTTCTTACCGTATCTGGATCCCATTTCTCCATATCCTTTAACGGAGGTTCATATGGTAAGGCAATCATCTTTCAGAGATCAAAGTTGATGCCTTGGAAGTGGAATTTCAACCTTCTCTTCTAATATGTGTAGTTTGCCCCATCAAACACCAAAGGCCAGCTTACATATGATCCTTCATGGTTGAGATTGCCAATCGTGCTTTTCCCCAGCTTTCAAGATTTGTTAGGACTCCTTGAAAACCCACTCTGATACCAACTGATAGATCTAGAGGGGGGGGGTAAATAGAGATCTGAATAAGATTTTATGCAATGCCAAACACAAAGGAAGGTAATTTGTAACTTACTTGAAAAATTATACATCAAATATACATAGTAAATAATTGGGCAATAAAAGCAACCACATAAAAATACTTGATGTAGAGTGGTTTTTTCAAAAGATGTCAGTTCACTACTTGGTTTTTTCCAACTAGGATTTTCATCGTGTATTTTATTTCTTTTCTTAATCAATACAAATACACAAAACAATCAATGTCTTTTGTGGATCAAGACAACCCTTATTTTCTAGATCAAGGAGAACTTGCACAATGGAGTATATTGCAATCAACCTCCCACCTTGGTGTCATCATTCTTGCAAGAAATAGCTCCAAGAAACTTCCCCACAACCTTCTCACAGGAAGTATGTTGGAAGCAACAAGAATAATTAAAGATAATAAGAGAGGAAAAATAAATTAAAACTCTCATAAGATATACAATTTGTAGCTCTCTATGAGCAAGTGATGATCAACTCTTCACAGGAAATATGTAAGGTTTTATTTGGTGAGTAGGACACTAGTGTTGAGCTATGGCTTAGGTATGAAGATAGCAATGTAGAATTCTAAGCTTGGAGAACAATATTATATAATATATTGCTCAAGTGTGTGTTCTACGCATCCATAGACACTCCTATATATGCAAAACACTTAAGAATTGTCAATACAACTTTTGGAAGCGTTTAGGACAAGATAAATATTAAAATAGTCGTTAGAAGTCAAAAGACAAATTTATAATGGCTACAAAATTTATACATATTTTGACTGCAGATTGATCTCGATCCAATTCTACATTAGTTGGATTCCATCTCGGTCAAAGTGTAGTTAGACTGAGAGACATTCTTTTTTCTGTGTTTGCAATGACTATATTTTTACAATAACTCCTTCTCTACATTGCTATTTCTTAGTTGAAGTATAGTTCGACCAAAATATTCCCTGTCATTAATGTTTTTTTATAAAATATATCTAATGATTTTTCTAATGACATATAAATATCCTAAAGACTTGATATAAGTGTGAAAAAGAGTTTAGGATAGTCTTAGGCTGATCATCACTTATTCTTACATCATTCCTAATAAGTTGTACAAAATGCACTTGTATAAAGCATATGCTTGTACAAATTGACCTATAAGCATCCAAATAGATATATAATAGCATGTTCTTTACTATTGGATCTTGTCTAATTTCCTTGATCATCTGAAACACTAAATGTACATGTGAATGACAAAAATAGGAAGTATTTATATCATCAAAATATGAGTTTGACATATCCAAAAAGCCAACAA